>JACBKR010000165.1:0-42460 GCA_014218235.1 Colocasia esculenta | reverse complement strand
TGGCCCATTTTCTCTACAACTGCCCCAGAAAGATCAACACCAAAGTGTTTGAAGATCTTGGTAAGTAGGTGGCATAGGGCAGGGACACATTTAACTTGCTCTTGGTGTCCCAAATCTAATCTCTGGCAAATTTCATTCTTTCCATCATCACTGCGGCCATATTTTATCTCCTTATTTTGAATGGCCCAGTACATCATATCAGAGTCGGCCTTTGTGCAAGATGAAAATGTTGCACTTCTGGGAACTAAAATTTGACATACATAAAATGAAGGAGGCGGTTGAAAGCAGTTAGTTGATTTATATCAGCTTGCCATCCCTTAGCTTGAAGCCCGACCCTATAATTCCCAAACCATTCACTTGGCGTCTACAGTGTGAACCCCACTGAACCGGGAAGTCTTCACATCAAACACATCTTCAGCAACTCAGGGTCTATTCTAATCAGGGTTCCCTTTACTGAAGAAACTAGGGACCCATCTTCCTCTGTTCTCAAACAAACGAAGAATGCTTTTACCAAGTTCGGATACTAACCTCCGAAAAGGTGGTAACTCCCGTCCACTGCATCTGATTGATCAATTCTACCACACTGCTCATTCCTTTTTCCTCAGATTAGCAACATCGACTTCTTTATTGCCACAGAGCTTCGTCTTCACAAAGGTAAACCTCTCCTGCTGCTCAGGAGTGAGAAACTCGGCGTTGCAGCCACCCAAACTACCGGCGATGACTGGTGCGGCCATGGATTCAGGTGGGAAAGTCTCTAGAGGGTTGAAACGAAGTAGAAGAGAAGGAATCCTCAAAAATTTTTGCGGGAAGGAGGAGGAAGGTTCAAATTTGCAGAGGGTTGAGGTATGAGTTGTTAGGCATCGGCTCATGCGACAGGATGAAAAGGGGAAAAGGTAGACGATAAGATACGAATCGTTCTGTCATTGATTTTATGAATAAATAAATGCACTGGGGAAAGTGAGCACCAAAAGGCGGCAGAAGAAGACAAAAGAGTTTGACTATTCAAACCGACTTCAATGAGAGAGCAGTTACAAAGGATAATTTGAATTTCTTTTGCTTAAAGGCATGGAGGGAAAAACTACTTAATTCTGAAATTTAATGTGCCGTTTTAAACAGAACCTTTTTCACAATTGCACATGCCTATTCCCTTCTAAGAGATGTGAATCTCTCCTCGGGTAAGGCTTTTGTGAAAATGTCTGCTAACTGACCATTTGAATCAATAAAAGATATTTCAATATTACAATTTGCTACACGGTCACGAATAAAATGATATCTACCTCAATATGCTTGGTCCTTGAATGTTAAACTGGATTCTTGGTGAGATTAATGGCACTGGTGTTGTCACACAACAGTGGGAGATTTAATGTTTAATCCAAATCTTCAAGTTGTTACATTATCCATAGGTTGTGTGCAGCAACCTCCAGCAGCTACGTACTCAGCTTCAGCTGTAGATAGTGCCACTAAATTTTATTTTTCTTTGAAGACCAAGATATCAAACATCCTGCAAGAAATTGACAAACCACTGGTGCTTTTTCTATCTAATTTGCATCTAGCATAGTCAGCATCAGATAACCTACTAAGTTAATTTCACAACATTTTGGATACCAAAGACCTAAGTCATGAGTTCTTGCTAAATATCTAAATATTCTTTTCACATAATTTAAATGTGATACTCTAGATCGGCCTGATACCTAGCACACATGCATACACTAAATAGAATATCGGGTCTACTAGCTGTAAGTAAAGTAATGATCCAATCATACCTCTGTAGATCTTTTGATCTACTTTCTTACCATCTTTATCACTGTCCATCCTTGTTGATGTACTCATTGGTGTTGACAGGCTTGCTATTTTCAATCCAAATTTCTTAAGAGTTCTTTTGTGTACTTTGCTTGACAGATTGAGTTCCTTCCTTTCCTTGTTTGATTTGTAATCCAAGGAAATAATTAAGTTCTCCCATCATGCTCATTTCAAATTCTCCCTGCATTAACTTTTCTAAGTACTACAAAGGGATTCAGCAGTAGAACCAAAAATAATATCATCTACATAAATTTAAACTAGTAGAATGTGTTTGACCTTTAACTTTATGAAAAGTACTATCTACTTGACCTCTACTGAAACCATGGTTTAAAAGAAAAGAACTAAGCCTTTCATACCAGGCTCTAGGTGCTTGCTTTAAAATATAATGCTTTGTGTAATTTGAAAACGTGATCCGAAAACTCAGTATCATCAAAACCTAGAGGTTGTTCTACATAGACTTCCTCCTTAATAAAACCATTCAAGAATGCAGACTTAACATCCATTTGAAATAATTTCAATCTAATACGGATGCATATGCAAGCAAAATTCTAATAGCCTCAAGTCTAGCTACAGGTGCATATGTTTCATCGAATCTATCCTTCCTCTTGTGAATAGCCTTGAGTTACCATCTGGCCTTGTTTCTTAGAATCACACCAGTTTCATTCAAGTTTATTTCTGAACACCCCATTTGTGTGCCATGACTGGATGGTCTGATGGTCTAGGAACAAGTGACCATACTTGGTTTCTCTTGAATTGATTTAATTCATCTTGCATGGCTAATATCCAAGATTCATCACAAAGAGCTTCATTGACTGTCCTCGGCTCTATTTGAGAAACAAATGCTAGGTAATCACAGGGAATCTCTTGTTCTTACCCCTACAGATGGATCACCAATAATATTTTTAAGTGGGTGATCTTTCTTGTGTCTCCATTCCTTTGGAAGATTTTCATGTAAATTTCCTTTTGTTGCATGTCTTCCAGAGGTGGATCATCCTTGTCCTCAATAGATGAATTCTTTAGTTTCTTGGATAGCTCATCTGTATCATCATTTTCACTATCTTCTCTTCTTCCTTTCTCAAGGAAGAGTTAGTTTCATCAAAATAATATGTACAGACTGTTCAATTAAGTGCATTTATAAATACTCTATAACCTTTGGGTTTAGAGTGTACCCCATGAAGATACGTTCATCTGATTTGGCATCCAACTTACCAATGTCCCTTTTTCCATTGTTGTGGATGAAACAAGGACATCCAAAAGTCCTGAAGTGGCTGATCTTCGGCTTCTACCCTTTGAACAGTTCATATGCAGTCTTCTTCAGGATTGGCCTGATCATTACTCGGTTGATAATGTACTTGTTGTGTTGACTGTTTCAACCCAGAAGTTTCTTGGAGATCATATTCTGAGAGCATAGTTCTTCTTGCCATATCCAATAGGGTTCTATTCTTTCTCTCAGCGATACCGTTTTGCTGTGGTGTTCTTGGTGCTGAGAAATTATGCTCAATTCCCTGATCATCACAGAATCTAGCAACTTTTCATTCTGAAATTCACCACCATGATCTGATCGGATAGACACAATGCTGAACTTCTGATTTTTCTGGACTTTCTTGCTGAAACTGACAAAATTTTCGAAAGTGTCATCTTTATGCTCTAGGAATGATACCCATGTGAATCTTGAGTAGTCATCGACTATGAAAAATCCAAAGTTCTTTCCTTCAAGACTGGTAGTCCTCATTGGCCCAAATAGATCCATCAAGGAGCTCTAAGGGTTTTGAGGTGGTCACCACCGTCCTTGACTTGAAGGAGCTCTTGGTGTGCTTTCCCTTAGCACAAGGTCTACATACACCATCCATTTTGCAACTGACCTTAGGTAGACCTTCCACAAGATTCTTCTTCAGCAATTTTCTCATGCCATCTATACTGCAATGACCTAGTCGTCTGTGCCATAATTCAGTAGATTATCCTTATTTGCTGCCAGACAACGTCTTGTTCCTTGAGTTCCTCAAGATAGAGCACATACAAATTCTTTTCTCTATTAGCTTCAAAGATGACTGCTCCATCCTTCAGTATGCTGCACTTTGACTCTTGAAACTTGATCTTATGGCCTCTATCACACAGCTGGTTGATGCTAATAAGGTTGTGCTTCAATCCCTTGACTAATAACACATCTTCTATGACTGTTTTTCCTTTGTTATTCACAGAGCCACTGCCTATCACTGTTCCTTTCCATTATCTCCATAAGTGACTGATCCTTCTTCAGCTTGGAGATGAGAGAATAACTTCTGGTTTCCTGACATGTGCCTTGAGCACCCACTATCCAAATACCATTTGGATGCTCGACGATAACCTGAAATAAAAACATCAAGTTTTAGGTACCCAAATTCTTTTGGGTCCTGATGGGTTAGTGTCATTTATTTTACTTTTTTTATCCATTTCTTATGTCTTGTTGGGCATGTCGTTCTGATATGTCCTAACTTGTTGCAGTGACTACAGCAGGATAATTTGGTTACTTTTTCTATATATTTGAAATCAGCTTTGTATGTTATATCTTGTTCAGGTACAAATTTGGTGTTGGATATGTTTTAGGATAAACTATGGTTCCTCATTATCTGGGGGTGTATATCTCAATCCATTTTTTCTTTTTACCTGATCTTCTAGCACCTTTTAATATGAGGGAGTTTTTACCATTGGTGAATTTTTCTAATGTGCTAGATAACTGTATATTTTCTTTCTGTTAGTGTTTTGATTTCAGTTCTTAGTTCATCTACATTTTCCTATTTTTTCAAGTTTAATTATTTGTTCATTCTTAGCTTTTAAGTTTTCACATAACAGTTCATTTCTTCTTTTAAGTTCAGTTATTTGACTTTCTAATTGATCATTTTCTGATTTTAGATCTAAGTTTGTATTTTCTATACAAACTATGTTTTTCTTGCTTACTTTTAATAGTTTGGTTACTTCTTTATATTTTCATATAGTTCGTTGAAAGCCTCTTCTAAACTATCGGAATCTGAACCATTACATGAATCAAAAGAAGAGTCAGAGGTTACCTTTTCTTCAGTATAGCCATGAAGGCCAAGTTGGCTTCTTCTTCATCGCTGCAGGAGCTTGACTCACTGTCTGAGTCGTTACTGTTTTCCCATGCTGCTGCCATCGCCCTCTTTTTGTACTTTCTGAACTTCTTGGAGCTGTCTTTCTTCCTGAACTCCGGCTTCTTAAATTTTGGACACTCAGCTTTATTGTGTCCAGGCTTCTTACACTCATAATAACGGTTCTGCTTTCTTCATCTCTTTTCAATCTATCTGACTTTTGGAGTCCTTATTCCTTTTGAAGTGCCTTCTACCTGATTGGAACTTCTTCTACTTAGCCAAATCCATTGCAATCTTTTAGATAGCATTGCTTCCTCATTCTCGCTGTTTGCATTCTTTCACTCTCAACTGAACTTGCTTCTGGTGAATCTTCTTCAGCTTTTAAGGCGTTGGAGTGCGTCTTTTCTGCTAGATGACTCTCCCAGCCTTTCCATGTTGATCTCATGGCCATGAGGGACCCAATGAGCTTTTCTACTGACATTCTCTTCAGATCATTAGCTTCTTCTATTGTTGTGACCTTTGGGTCCATGAGGATGGTAAGGATCTAAGTATTTTTCTCACCATGTCTCCAATCTCATAAGTTTTCCCCAGACCAGCTAGTCCATTTGTGATGTCAGTGAACCGGCTGAACATTTGAGTTATGGATTCACCTGATTGCATATGAAATCTCTCATACTAGTGACAAGAATGTCGATTCTTGTTTCCTTTACTTTGTATGTGCCTTCATATGTGATCCTGAGTTTTTCCCACATTTCCATTAAGGATTTGCAGGCAGAAACTCTGTTGAACTCCTTCTTACTTAGAGCACAGCATAAGATGCTCTTTGCTTTGCAAGTCAAGGAGATCTTCTTTCTGTCATCATCTGTCCATTGTGCTTTCTTATTTGTGACTACCAGATCACCTTCTTCTACTATGGACCAAATTTGATAGTCGTGGCCTTGTAGAAAGTATTCCATTCTGGTCTTCTAGTAAGGATAATCTTCACCATCAAAGAGAGGGGGTCGGTTGACAGACTGAACTTCAATGTTACCTTGGGCTGCCATGGATCTTTACTCTTCAGATCATTTGATCCTATCTTTGTCGAAGAGACTCGCTCTGATACCACTTGTTGCCCAGTTGACGAGCCCAGAGGGGGGGTGAATGGGTCTTTTAAAATAATCTACAAGATACCTGTAACTAAAAATATTCACACAAACGTTCTTCGAAGGAGGTTAGTGATGTTAGTTTAAATATCACAACACAAAGAAGACAATCACACAACAAAAGAATTATCCTAGTTCAGACTCCTCTCTTAGGAGTCCTACATCCAGTCCCTGAGCAACAACTCAGGATTTCACTACTAGGGTACAGTCCCCCTAAGGATGCAAGAACACCGAGCTTAGCTGGTCTTCCTTCACACCCGAAGGGAACAACAACACCTGGATACCTCACCAGGTCTTCCTTCACAACCGAAGGGAACTACACCCTGGATACCACCAGGTCTTCCTTCACACCCGAAGGGAACTACACCCTGGATACCACCAGGTCTTCCTTCACACCCGAAGGAAAAACAACTCAAAGAGAATTGAATGAAATTGAAGCCCCTAGATCAAGCTTTTAACAAGCCAAGATCTGAAGCAACTAGCACTGAGAGCAAGAATCTAAACAAGGCACACTCTCAAAACTACATGGCTCTCTTGAAAATCTATTGCAGCATAGAGAGCAAAAGAGCTGAAGGTGATGAGGAAAGTGATTCTTGGCTCTGGACTCCTTGCAGAAGACTTTGAACGTTTGAACAAAGATCTTGTTCTCATCTTCGTTGATTCTTTTTTCTTTTCTTTGAGTTTATATCTCCTTATTTTGAAATACAGTCGTGAAGTATCCGTTGTCTCTTGGATTGATAGACGTTAGACTGGTTGACATTTTGGAAGCTTCAACTATCTTTTATCATTTGAGCACGCAAGGAGAAAATGTCTTCTGACGTCTATAGGTCCAACGTTGTATGATAGAAAGTCTTCAGGACCCTGCACACATTAAATGCTAGACAGTAGTCAACTCAAACTGTCTCTTGTTGTCAGTATATGTTGATGTGAGTATTCACTAGAGTAGCAATCCCAAATAACTTGTTTTAAAGGATGTATACAGAGTAAGCACAATAATGGACGATATTGTCTGCATGCATGCAGAGATACATTCAGAACTCATAAATGCAGGAGTGACAGATAGATATATGCATGACTTTGACTAGTCAATGCTTCAAGAGATAAGATAAAAATCAAGTTGATATAAATTATAAAGTCGATGTCTATATGACTTATGAAATCATTATGAATACTAACAGTCATTATAGAGAGCAAATCGTTATGAACACTTATCAAGTCGTTCTGAATACTAACAAGTCATTATAGAGAGCAAATCGTTATGAACACTTATCAAGTCGTTATGAGCTCTAAAGAAATCGTTGCGCAAAGCAAATCGTTGTGAGCGCTTAAAGAAATCTTCGTGCAAAGCAAATCGTTATGAGCGAGCAAGTCATTACGAGTTCTAAAGAAATCGTTAAGGTAACTTATGAAATCGTTACAACAAGCAAGTTGTTGCGAGTTCTAAAGAAATTGTTACGGTAACTTATGAAATCGTTACAACAAGTAAGTCGTTGCGAGTTCTAAAGAAATCGTTACGGCAACTTATGAAATCGTTACGACAGGCAAGTCGTTGCGCTTTCTAAAGAAATCGTTGCGATAACTTATAGAGTCGTTATAACAGACAAGTCGTTACGCTTTCTAAAGAAATCGTTGCGATAACTTATAGAGTCGTTATGACAGGCAAGTCGTTGTGCTTTCTAAAGAAATCGTTGCGATAACTCATAGAGTCGTTATGACAGGCAAGTCATTGCACTTTCTAAAGAAATCGTTGCGATAACTTATAGAGTCATTATGACATCGACTTGATTGAAACAACATGACTTTTCGGTCTTATAAGGAAATCGTTATGAATTTCAACAGAAATCGATATGGACTTAGAGAAATATCATGTTGAAAAGATTAAAGCTTCAGAGAAGTAATGCATACCTTTATGGCTTGATTGACCTTGGTATTTTTCCTGTACTTTAAGACTTATGAAATATTCATTAGATATTATTTATAAAAACTAGTTTAGTTTTGTTAATCACCAAAATACATTAAAGTTACATGGGGACAGACTGATCATCAATTTTGGTATATAGGATCTCAAGCATTGCCGTTACGCCAAAACTCGAGTTGTTGTGTAAGGATACCATCCTTCCTTATAACCCACCACAGGGTACAGTCCCCCTGTTGGACAACTCAGCAACACCCGCAGGCAGGTCCACACCCGGACCTAGGCATGACTTGGCCAACCCGACCTCCGCCACACCCTTATTCTTAGGTCGCCCCAGGGTGAGATGCTGGCACGCGCATCTGCCTCGCAGCATGCCACCCAACAATCTCCCCCCCAGCGGCACCCCTGGAATCGAACCCGCGACTTGCTCTGATACCAGGTATATAGGATCTCAGGCATTTCCGTTACGCCAAAACTCGAGTTGTTGTGTAAGGATACCATCCTTCCTTATAACCCACCACAGGGTACAGTCCCCCTGTTGGACAACTCAGCAACACCCACAGGCAGGTCCACACCCGGACCTAGGCATGACTTGGCCAACCCGACCTCCGCCACACCCTCATTCTCAGGTCGCCTCAGGGTGAGACGCTGGCACGCGCACCTGCCTCGCAGCATGCCGCCCATCATTCACTCCTCCCAAGTGGATCAAAACATTGGTGGGTGTTAGGTTGATCAGTCTGTGGCACCTAGACACATTGAAGATTCTGTATTGATTGATGCTCCTATTCAGGGGGAGCAAGGCAGATTTGTGGAGGATGCTCTTATTCAGGGGGAACAAAATATTGAGAAGGAAGCAGCATCTCAAGATGCACTTTCCGAAGATGCTCCTGTGAATGAAGAACAGTTTGAAGCTCCCATAGAGATCGAGGAGCAAGTAGAAAAGGGAAGCCCCAGCAGGAAAACTGCTTACAAAAGGCAGAAGAAATTTTTAAAGAAGATGCACTTAAAGCCCATCTTGAAGCGATTGGATGATCAAGGTGCAGTCCTGGACTCAGTAAATTCAGCTGTAAGTACTGTCATTGAGTGCCAGGCATCTTTGTCAAATGGATTTTATCAATCAACTGTTGCTTTGAAGTGGCTTAATAAGGAGCTAAGCTCTATGAAGTTGATGATGTCTGAGGTTTTGAAGGCAGTAGGGCCCAAAGATCCTACTCCTCAAGAGCATGGGCCTTCAGGGCATAGTGATGATTTTGCAGGGCCATCAGGCAAGTCAGTGTTGATCTTGTGGAGCGGCCATCAGGGCCCTCAGCAGTTGCTCCAGCAGGGCCATCAGAGCCAAGTGTTGAAGTTCAGCCCTCTGAAAAGGTGCCTAGTGAAGATTCTATTTTGTGTCAGGAGTCTGGACCAGAGAAGGAGTCACTCAATCCAGTGGATCCGGTAGCTGCTCAAGAAGACCAGGCTCTAGCTCTTGAGCCCCCTGCCTCTTCTTCTCTTACCACCCCAGCTGCTCCCTCTCCTCCATCTTCTTCCACTGCACCTCCAGCTCCAACCACCTTTAAACGACCCCGTTCAAGATCTGTTTCCTCTCTCCAGCCCTTTTCCTCTCAACTTTCCTCATCTCTTTCTTCTTCCACCATTGTTCCTCCACCATCCTCTCTTCCTCAGCTTCCACCAACATCCTCTTCAGCTGGACCTTCCTCTTTTGGTCCTTCTACTTCAGAAACTTTTGTTCTTCCTCCAGTCACTCTTGATTCTATCTTCAATCCACCTACACCTCCCTCTTTCATTACCATTATCCCTGAGGGTGCCCAACTCACACAAATAGAAATCCAGGATATTAAGGATGAATTTGAAGTAGCAATACTTCATTCAGTCCTGGCTGTTGGGACCCACTCTCACAGGACAGGCTCTTCTAGTCCTGTCTCTAAGAAGAGGAGACTCACATCCTCTCATCCTGTCTCTTCTGAACCTTGCTACCCTCCTCTTTGGTTTTCCCTCTCTATCTCCAACAAACAGAAACCTATCTATGAAGAATATCTTCAAAAGGTAGTTTTTGCCCATATTTTTTGCCTTCCTTTCCAAAATCTTTCTGAACATCTCACCACCATCTTTCCTTATACCCATCTCTCTAAGGCTCAACAGTCAAAAATCTTCTCCGTGACTGAAGCCAAAACTGAAGAGCAGTGGGCTCGAAGGAACAAAGACCAGTACAGTCAATTCCGACGAGTTCAAGCTGCCCGATATCTGCCTAGGGAAGCTCCACTTCCCCTTTCTGAGTGGTTCCAACTCCATAACAAGAATTTGTTTGGCCCCCTCATTCAGAAAGAAATCAAATTTATCTGGCAGTATCAGATGTACAGTAACTACTGCTATGTAAATCGCCTCCCAGAATCTCAGTTGGGTCAATTTCGTGCAGCCATCAAGGCCCTCAGTTCAAGCGCAGCTCATATTGAGTCTCTTCAGGTTGATTTTGCCACCCTGGTTATTCCTGATGTTGCGTTCCTTCCCCCTCTCCATGCTCTGATTATGGATTCTTCCGTGGAACACTTATCTTTGAGCGAGCTGCAAGGGTAATGGCCAAATTATTTGTGCAAGATGGCCGTAATTTATCTTTCCCAAGATTCATCTTCAGACAATATCTTCAGGGGCATATCAAGGCAGAGGTTCTGGCCCCCATTCTCTCTAAATGTGAGCGGTCGTCTCCTAAAGAGTGGATGAAACTCTATCCTTTGTCTGCTCAGCAGCTAGGTGATCTAAATGCCTCTCAGGCCAGCTCCAATCAACCTCCCCTGTCACCTGGTGAATTTTTAGAAGCCAACTCTCTTCACCTCATCCGGGACTCTTATCTGACTTGGGTCAAAAGATACAAAGTTTTCTTTGCCTTAAAGCAAGAGCTTCGGTCGCTTAAGATTGACTATCCCCTCAAGATTGAAGCCTTTCTTCGGTTTGCCAGCTTTGGGTCCTTCTTAACTTACAAGTTAGCCCTTGGCAGTGTTAAGTATGGGGACTTCATTTCAGATCAAAGGCAGCTTCATATAAAAAGGATGGCTCCCACTATGGGACCCTCCTATCAAATTGACTTTGGGGCCTTTCAAGCCTTCTTTGAAGAGCAGGAACGCCAGGCAATCCCTGTACTCAGGTGTTTTGGCTCCTTGTTATCCCCTGCTTATTACTTATCTGTAAATCCTCAAAACTGATCAATATATGTTAGTTGTCTGCCCTTCCATCTTTTCTCTTCTTTCTTTGTCTCAGAGTATCTTTTTGCTTACTGACAAAAAGGGGGAGAAAATTAGCATGTCTGAAATACATTCCAAAAATCTGAAATACTTATACTTTTCGAAAATATTCATGCTTATTGATAATTTTTTGTCATCACCAAAAAGGGGAGACTGATGATCAGTCTGTCCCCACGAAAATTTTTAAATATACATGTATTTTGGTAATTAACAAAACCTTATCAATGTTCTCTAAGTCTTAAGTACAGGAAATACTCCAAGGTCAAGGTCAATCAAGCCAATATTGGTAAGCATTATATTTCTGAAGCATTAACTATTTCAAGATTATATCTATCTAAGTCCACATCGACTTCAGTTGAAAATCGCAACGATTTCTTAAGTCATCATAACGATTTGCCCATCGTAACGATTTGCTCATCGCAACGATTTCTTAAGTCATCATAACGATTTGCCCATCGTAACGATTTGCTCATCGCAACGATGTCTTAAGTCATCATAACGATTTGCCCATCGTAACGATTTGCCCATCGTAACGATTTGCTCATCGCAACGATTTCTTAAGTCATCATAACGATTAGCCCATCGTAACGATTTGCTCATCGCAACGATTTCTTAAGTCATCATAATGATTTGCCCATCGTAACGATTTGCTCATCGCGCATCGATTTCTTTAGAGCTCATAACGATTTGCTTCGCGCATCGATTTCTTTAGAGCTCATAACGATTTACTTCACGCATCAATTTCTTTAGAGCTCATAACGATTTGCTTCGTGCATCGATTTCTTTAGAGCTCATAATGATTTGCTTCGCGCATCGGTTTCTTTAGAGCTCATAATGATTTGCTTCGCGCATCGATTTTTGTAGAGCTCATAATGATTTGCTTCCCGCATCGATTTCTTTAGAGCTCATAACGATTTTCTTCGCGCATCGATTTCTTTAGAGCTCATAACGATTTGCTCCGCGCAACGATTTCTTTAAAGCTCATAACGACTTGTTAAGTGACTATAACGATTTCTTCGTTGAATACAACGATTTGCTCTCTATAATGACTTGTTGGTATTCATAACGATTTCATAAGTCATATAGACAACGACTTTATACTTTATATCGACTTGATATTTATCTTATCTCTTAAGGTGTTGAATAGTCAAAGACTTCCTTGTCTGTCTGACTGTTGTGCATTTAATGAACACAGAATGTATCTCTGCATGCATGCAGATGATATCATTTTAATATTGTGCATATTCTGTCAACATCTTTTAGAACAAGCTATTTGGCATTGCTATTTTGGTGAATACTCGCATCATCGTTTACTGACAACAAGAGACAGCCTAGCTGTCTACTGTTCTAGCAATTAATATGTGCAGGGTCCTAAAGACATTGTGTCATACAACATTGGATCATATAGACGCTAGAAGACCTTATCTCTTTGCGTGCTCAACTGGATAAAAGATTGTTGAAGCTTCCAAATGTCAAGCAGTCTAACGTCTACCAATCTAAGAGACAACGGTTACTTCAACGGCCGTATCTCAAAAGGAGATATAAATACAAGACAGAAGAGAAGAATAACAGGTCACCAAGTGGAGAACAAGCATCTCACATACAGGCATTCAAATTCTTCTGCAAGAAGTCCAGAGCCAAGAATCTCATTCCTCATTATCTTTAGCTCTTCGCTCTCTGTGCTGTAATAGAATTTCTAAGGGAGCCCGTGTAGTTCTGAGAGTGTGCCTTGTTTAGATCTTTTGCTCTCAGTGCTTGTTGCTTCAGATCTTGGCTTGTAAAAGCTTGATCTAGGGGCTTGAATTCATTCTATTCTCTTTATGGTGTTTCCCTTCATGTGTGAAGGAAGACCTGGTGGGATCCAGGGTGTTGTTTCCCTTCAGTTGTGAAGGAAGACCTGGTGAGGTATCCAGGGTGTTGTTGTTCCCTTCTGGTGTGAAGGAAGACCAGCTGAGCTGGGTGTTGTAGTGTCCATAGGGGGACTGTACCCTAGTTAGTGGAATTAGGGGTGTACATGGTTCGGTTCGGTTCGATTTTCTCCATTTTTGGAGAAAACCGAACTGAACCGTTTTATTCAGTGAACCGAACTGAACCGAATTGGTTCAGTTCGGTTCAAACCGATTTCCCATTTTTCTGACATTTTTGGGTGTTTTTTAGCGTTTTCTGGCATTTTTAACGAAATATGGCAAAATGAGGCGTTTTATGGTGGTCGCGAGTTTCGAACTCGCGACCACCACGCGCGTGGAGGGCGCGCGACGCCGCCTTCCATTGCGCTATCAATTTTTTTTGTAAAATTTTATTATTTATATAATATATATCTATATTTGGTTCATTTTGGTTTCCAAGTTTGAAACCGAACGTTTACGGTTTGGACCGTATTATGAACAGCCCTAAGTGGAATCCTGAGTTTTTGCTTAGGGACTGGATGTAGGACTCCTAAGGAGATAAGGTCCGAACCAGGATAATTTCTTGCGTTGTGTGGTTGTTTTTCTTATGTGATTACGCTTTGAACTAACTGTTACTAACCTTCATCGAAGAACATCTTTTGTGTGAATGTTTTAAGTACAGGTACTAATCAAGTAAAAATTTTAAAGACCCATTCACCCCCCCTCTAGGCTTGTCAACCGGGCATCAGAAACGACTCAAGGCCAACAGAAAGGGACTCTCCACCAGAGACCCACAAGAGAAATGCGCGAAAAACTAACAGCTTCAAGAGCGCAACAACCATATTGGCTCTTAGAAGCGTGCAAACACAGAGCACCGCTCCTACTACCACAGGTGGGGAGGGCCACAAGCCCAACAGCGACAAGTGCCTCCAAAGCACAGCTGAGGCACAAGAGAAACACGCACCAGAATGATACCTGCACAAGCAAGCCAAATAGAAGAACACACGGTGCCGCCTCACACTGAACACAGGGCACACTGCCTTACATCATCTAGTCAGGCGACAAGAAACCAGCACAGCGAGAGTCTGGACAATAGGTCACCACAACCCATCGCACCACAAGGAAACAACGCGCACGAGGTGAGCAACCAACTCAACCTCAAGACAGCATAAGGGGAGGAACCTTCGCCACAAAGGTTGCCACGGTGCGCAACACGGCACCAAATGCCATGTGAAAGCACCACCACCCGAAGCAACCCACGGGAAGTAGAGGAAACAACAACGCAAGGCTAGCACTCCCACAGGAGGCACAGCCAGCCGAACACCCACGACACTCGCTAAACAACCATCAGCAAGAGTGTGTTGGCACAGAAACGCAAGCAATAACAAACTAAACCACAGGGACCCACAAGTGGTCCCGTCGGCACAACCAAGAAACTTGGAACCGAACAACACGGCGAACTGGCCAAACACAGGGCCACACAGGGTCAAGGTCCACCACCTTGACTAAAAGTAGAGGAGCAGACTGCACACAACAGTCCAACCCAAGGGAAGATGACTCCACCAGAAGGTCGCAACAATGCGCACCTTGGCGACACAACACCACAGTGGAGCATCATCACCCCGAGCAACCAACGGAAAGCAAGGGAAGGAGACCCTCACAACGAGTCTCTTCTACAGAAGCACAAACAGCCAGACACCCACAGCACTCGCCAAACTACCATCTGACAGAGCACGCAGGGCGCAAGAAACGAAGCAAGCCACCCAACCACGGGGACACACGAAGTCTCACCAGCGCAGCCGAGAAACTCGATAACGAACAAGAAGACAACCTGGCCAGCACCACGGCCAGACGCACGGCCAAGGGCACGACACCTTGACTGACAACGCCCAGGCAGACTGTAACATGGACAGTCCAACTGGCAACAGCGACAGCTCATCTCCATAGAGAGAGAGAGCAGCGATAGCTAAAACAACACAAGGCAGCATTGAGGAGAACCTCCACCCAAAGCGCCAAGATCCATTCTGGAAAAACATCACCATAACACAGCCCAAACAAACGGCCAAAACACATGGCCAACAGAGAGAACACATCATCCAGCGGAAGCAACCCAACTGGTTCTAGGAGAACCTCCACCAGAACCACCAAGGCACCGTTCTGGAAAACCCACCAGAATGCACCAGCCAACAAAACAACAGCATACCTCAACCCTGAGGTAGCACAACAACCAGCAGAAACAAGCTCGGAGTAGTCCTGAGAGCAACCCTCACCAGACAACAACCAACGGTTCTGGAAAACAACACCAGAACCCAAATAGCCCAACGATGCACCTCAAACCAGAGAGCAATGCAACAGCAACCAACCATACAATAGAGACCTCAAAACACAGAGGTAACACAGCGGAAGACTTCACGAGCACAGAAGTAGTCCCAGAGAGAGAGGAACCCTCACTAGGACAACAACAAACAGTTCTGGGAAACACCACCAGAACACAGTAGCCAAGCGATGCACCTCAACCCAGAGGGCAACACCGCAACAACCAGAAACGAGCACAACACAGTTCTGGGGAAACCTCACCTCCACCAGAACCAACAGAGAAGAACTCCGGAAGCTCCTCACCAGAGTTCACAACTAGCCAGCACAAGACCGACAACAACCACAGACAGGTGTCGCAGCGCTCAACCAGCGGTGCAACACGGCACACAAAACATCTGCTTTGTTCGAGCAATGGCGCCGACTAAGCAGAGCACAGCGCACAACGGCGCATAGGCACACAAGGCCAAACACACGTCCAACAAGGACACACACCCCTACACAAGGGGACAGCCAACAAGGCAAGGACACCTTCGACCGGTTTCATAGACTACAACCCTACACCGATGAAGGTCACACCACACGTAGGCTCTCTCAGCCTTCGCGACACACCCACACGGACGTGCAGGCCGAGGATGAACCCAACTGCAGCACGAGCAAAACAGCAACCACGCTCGCAGCACGCACACCCAGCAACAGCAGCAACACTGTCCTGCAACTCACACCTGGATCCTGCTGGAGGGCTAGCCACCTGCAACAAAGAGCCAAAATCTCACCTAACAGCAACTCTACACGGATGGGTCAGCAGCGTACTAGTACCTTTCTTTGGGACAACCATAGTTATTAACTCATTACAAATCTCGTTGGACCCTTGAGCTCTGATACCACTGTAACGACCCGACCTCTCGGACCGCCCACTAGGGACCCCGAAGGTCGCACCGCCAACCACGGATCTGAAGACCGGAAGGGTTAGAATTTAGTCAAGTGAGATAATAACGAATTCAAATAACTATAACCAGAAAGTTCATACATTAATAAGGAAATTAAGTACAACATGTCCAAATAAAAGTACAGGTATAGAAAGAAAGGTGTAGTCCTTAAGGGGCATACCCCGAGGACTTGCAAAAAGGCCACTCTCAACTCATGGTACAAGCGCTCACGCTCACAACTCACACTACTGGCAACGCACGGCGAACAAGCTGCCACCACGACCGTTCGTGTCACGCCCTGATACGGAATATCGAAACGCGAGGTAGTTGCAAGTAAATAGGTACAGAGCAAGTACTAGACATCAAACCATTGAACAATGTTTAAATACTAAAGCAATCTTCTCATTAATAACTTTCCAAATGTCAGTTTACAACCACTAATATCAGAGCCTTTCTATAGGGCCCAATTACATTGAAATAAAAGTAAAAGACTAAACTACACTCTAATCATAATACTATGACACTAGGGTACTCATGACTTCACTCGTGGTTGTTCCCATCCTCTTGAGTGTATATGTCACCTCGGTCTCACCTGAGAACACAATGACAAATAACGCAGGGTGAGCGATAACGCCCAGTAGGACTTAATCTCAATAGTCAAGTAGGCTTTAAATGATTAATGTATTAAAGGCAGAGTAACTAATGATAGAGCGAGAGAGTCAAGTAAAAGATAGCAGATAGCGCATGATGGAAATAGCACAAGCTTTCTAAGTATAGAACAAGTGTCGAGTATAGCACAAATAGCAAGTTGGCCATAGCACAAATAGCACATAGTATAGCAATAGCACAACGGGTATAGTATAGCACTTTTTGTCAATAGACAACGAGAGAATATAGCACTTTTGATTGTCATTTAGATAGTCGAGATAGATAGCACTCGAGTGTAATGCCAAACACTCTGATCATTTAACTCCATAGACACTAGCACTTTCGGGCGCACATCCCAGGACCAGATCAGGCCCATTATATATTGCCAGGCATTGGTTATATTGTTTATCTTTAGACAATCAGTCAATGGCCAATATAGAGTACCAAGAAATAGATGAGAGTACTAGATGAATAGACGAGATAGTAGAGTGAACGTAATAGATGAGCGAGTAGAGTATATGAGAGCTAGTGGACATTGCACGTAACACGTCGAGTAAACAGGTGATACTAACATTGCACAACAAGTGCACTTGGTGTTGGCAGTCAGGTGAACTCACGACCCTTCCACTAGCCATGTTAAGCACAGGTCCAGAGGTCCAGCGTGATTCAATATAAGAGCAAACTTCTAATATCCGTTTGGATCATATTGATCCCTAAAGGGTGTCATAGGTGTTAGGGTACAACCAGCTCGTCGACTATGTGGGAATCCATGGACAGAGGAGACTTACGGAGGCCTTGAACAAGGATTCACTAGTCCGGCAAAAGGAATATCTGACGGAGAGTTCGTCCAAGTCAAGAGAAAGTGTAAATATAGAAACAAGTGCCCGACGTTCTAGAGGAATTCTAGAATAGTGGAGCGTCAGTAACGGTATTCCTAAATCATCGCGAGAAAACGTTGACAAGTATATTTAAAATAGTGTAATGTAATTACACGATTACATAATTTACCAGATGTATTATAAGATAATTTCAATCCAAGTTAAGCCATATTTGGATGGTTCAAAGTGTGTGCACGTGACAAGAAATTATAGATATGACATGATCAAGTGTATGTCTTTTAAGCAATTAAACCATGATGACTTATATCAGTTTTATTTACTGCGTTGGTTACTGTTAACAGGAAGTATAGGCACTGTGGATAGTTAGAATATCAACAATTATGGGTTTTCATACAAAACTAGATCGCGATGGACCCTTGAAGGGTCGCGATAGGGTCAGAACAGATCGCGACGGGGTCTTGTACAGAACCCGACAGACATGTCCACTCAGGCAGCCAGAACGCGACGACAGATCCTTTTGCGTTCAGAACGTGATGGGTGGTGCTGTCACGACCACCCTGAGAACGCGGCCTATCGGGTCATTTCCCCTTCTAGATCGAGCAAACCCGAAACAAAGTCCATAGTGACAGCTTCCCACTTCCACACGGGATCTCCATCCTTTGCATAAGGCCGGATGGTCGCTGTCGCTCGGCCTTTACTTGCTGACACACACCAAACACCTAGACACATAATCCGCTACATCCCACTTCATGCCAGACCACCAAAGGATCTCTTCAAATCCTGGTACATCTTAGTGTTACCTGGATGAATAGAGAATCGCGATCTATGAGCTTCTGCTAACACCTGCTCACGGACATCTACTAAATCAGGACACAAACATGGTGAGAAATCTAATCACACCGTCCTCATCACGAGCAATGCCTGCCTTGCCCACTAGCTCTAAAAGTCTAGGGTCGGCTTTCTGTTGCTCGATCACCTCATCCAAAACCGAGGACCTAAGAGATAACTGAGCTACAAAAGCCTGGCATAGCGATGGCTCTAACTCAGTCAATGCGCAAGCCGCATCCTCCAACATCTTCCAATCCTGCTGGAGAGATGGCCTCTTTCTACTCAGAGCATCCTCTACGACATTCGCCTTCCCAGGGTGATACTGAAGGTCGAAGTCATAGTCCTTCAAGACTCAATCTATCTTCTCTGCCTCAGGTTTAGCTCCTTTTGGGAGAAAGATACTTCAAGCTCTTGTGGTCGATAACACCTCAAATCTGACACCATAAAGATAGTGCCTCCAGATCTTTAGTGCATGAACCACTACTGCGAGCTCCAAGTCATGAGTCTGATAGTTCTTCTCATGCTCCTTCAACTGACGAGAAGCATAAGCCACTACCCTTTCCTGCTGCATTAGCACACAGCCTAAACCAATCTGAGACGCATCCGTGTAGATAGCAAAACCCTCTACACTGCTCGGTAAGACTAACACCGGAGCTGACGTGAGCTTAGTCTTCAACAATTGAAAAATACTCTCACACTCTTCGGACCAAACAAACTTCACTTCCTTTCTGGTGAGCTGAGTCAAAGGGGCGGCGATGGATAAAAATCCCTCAATAAATCGCCGATAGTAACCAGCTAAACCAATAAAACTATGAATCTACGAAGGGTCTTGGGAACCTCCCAATCCATAACTGCCTGACCTTTGCTGGATCCACTGCAACACCAGCATCGGAGATAACATGCCCGAGGAAATGAACCTCGCGCAAACCAAATCGCACTTGTTGATCTTAGCATACAGCTTGTGCTCACGAAGAACCTCTAACACTATCCTCAAATGCTGACGGTGTGTGGCCTCATCCGGAGAGTAGACCAACACATCATCAATAAACACTATGACCAAGCTATCTAGATAAGGCCTAACACCCTGTTCATGAGATCCATGAACGCTGCAGGGGCATTGGTCAATCCGAAAGGAAGAACCAAAAATGTCCATAACGGGTTCTAAACGCCGTCTTGGACACATCCTCACTCTGAATCCTCAACTGATGAAAACCATATCGCAAATCATCTTAGAAAAGACTGATGCATCTTGCAACTAGTCAAACAAATCATCAATACGAGGTAAGGGATACCTGTTCTTCACAGTCCTTGGTTCAACTTTTTGTAGTCAATGCATAACCTAAGTGACCCGTCTTTCTTCTTGACGAATAATACAGGCGCCCCAAGGGAAACGCTAGGGCGAATAAATCCCTTATCAAGCAACTCTTGCAACTGCTCCTTAACTCGGCTAACTCCGCAGGTGCCATCCGATATGGCCTTCGAGATAGGAGAGGTGCCCGGAAGCAACTCTATGGTAACTCTATCTCTCTATCCGGTGGCAATCCAGACAAGTCATCAGGAAAGACATCTGGAAAATTCTGCACTACCTCAATCTCTACAAGAGTAGGTGACTCATCAGCCTCTGGTACTAACACCACGCTGGCAAGAAAAGAGTCACAACCCTTGTTTACCATGCGCATCGCCTTCATGGCAGAGATGACCAACTTTCCCGCCAAGTTCTTGGCAAGGGATGAGAGAACTCGTCCTCACCAGGATGCGGAAAACAATCCTCTTCCGACGACAATCCACTAACTCATAGTGCTCCTCTAGCCAATCTCAACAAGAATAGCATCATAGTCCTTCATCTTTAGCAAGAAGAAACACCCATCTAGGATTCTATCCTCAGTGCACACAGGTAGCGACAGAATGCACTTCCTAGTCGATACCGTACCCGCAGGGGTGTGCACAGACAAAGGGACCTCTAAATCCTCAGACTCTACACCTGACTCTAGGCTAACTGCCTAGCAAACCGCTCGGAAATGAATGAGTGAGTAGCCCATATCAAACAAACCCGAGCGTGCACACCTAGAAGTAAAACCGTACCTTCGGTGACATGCTCCCCCTGCTCGGCATCCTCGCGCGCTAAAGTAACACTCGAGCTGGGGCTCGAGGCCTTCCTGGTCTTCCTATAGCTGGTGCTACTGCCGCTACTACTGCTGGGGCTGGCGCTCCGCGCTGGACTCCCTGCTGAAGTCTCGAACAATCCTTGATCTTGTGGTCGCTGCTTCTGCACTTTAAACAATTTCCCGTAATCATCCAACACTCGGAACCACCATGTGTCCTCCCACAGTGGGGACACTCTTTCTTCACACCAGGGGAACATATAGAAGGTACCTGAGTACTTCCGACTACTACTTATCGCTGTTGTGTCGAGTACACCGCTTTCTTCTTGTCTTGTCGCCGGAAAGTAGCTGCAGGTCTCTTTTGCGAAGCCTTCTTCTCTTCAAGGTATTGCTCCATCTCACCCTCCTGTCTACATGCAGCGCTGAGGCCTCGTCCAAAGTGCGGTGGTCAAACGCCACGAGCCTCGTCCTCAGTGATGGCTTCAGGCCCATCACGAACTTCTTTGTCTTCCTGCAGTCGTCTGTCACGATATGAGGTGCATATTTAGAGAGTTCAGAAAATCTTGCCTCATATTCTAGCACGGTCATGGAGCCTTGAGCCAATGATATGAACTCCTGCTCCATCCGATCTTGAATATGCTCGGGGACGAACTTGGCTCGAAAGAGCCTCACGAACTCGTCCCAAGCAACATCAATAGCTCCATCCTCAAACCGGGTACACAGCAATGAAGCCCACCATACATCAGCTCTTTCCTGCAATACACCGTTCATAAGCACCATCTAACAAATCTAACTTAACAGAACATACAAGCATAAAACTAAAGCAAACCTATAGCATGTAGGTGGCTAATGTGACCTTATCCTCATCTGCATACCTGATGGCTCGGAAGATCTTTTCTATCTCCCTCATCCAGCTTTCAGCCAACAATGGATCGCTCTCCCCTTAAAGAGGGTGGCAGCATCCTCTTCAATCTTTCCATGATGGAAGGTCCACCATGGTCCTGAGCTGGTACTTGAGCCTGACCTCCAACTGTGCCTAGAGTGCTGCCTGAGTATGAGCCTGCGTCTGCATGGCTTACACTAGACCTTGCATGAATACTCCATAATCCACAGGCGGCGGTGGGGAAGTACAGGACCCTGCGGTGCCGGGGCCTGTTGCTCTGCCCGCTCGTCACGTCTCGGCTCATCCTCACGGGCCGGCGCTCTGCCACGCCTACCTCTCGAAGCCATGGCTGTAATAAATTTCAGCCACCATTAGAGCTAGGTTACTAAGTTTTCTAACCATTTTCTTATCTCATTTCCACTTCTTATTAGTGTTTTCTACACATGTGGACATACTTAGCATGCAATGGGGATGAAGACATGTATATATATATATATATATATATATTCATGTGCAATTTCAACCGGTTTCTCTCATACCAATCTCTGTAGCGACCCTCATTATACCTGTACGGTTATACCAACCCACGTCGGTATAGTGAACGTTGCCACAGTGGGACATTTACCCAACAATAACATTCATCTAAGATACACGTGAATATAAGAACAGAGTAGCAGAAGTAAAAGAACTACTGTCTTCGTTTCATTCATCATCCACATTTAACATAAATGATTCGATTGAATTTAAAGAGCTAAAGTCCACATAATCCATATAGAAGAAGTGCTAAGATAAAAATACATAGTTTGTCCAAGTTTACATGATAGTTCTAATACAATGCCTCAATTACATACATCAAATGCCAAAATGTCACAACTAAGCTCCACCCAGCTAGCTACTCCCCGCGCTCGGAGTCGCTTTCCACGGTCTCCTCCAAATGTGTGTCACCTACTACACCTGTACGCCGAAGCAAGTAATGAGTCTAAAAGACTCAGCAAATAACACTACAACTATCACACATGCACATATCATAGCAGGTTTTTGCATACCATTTACAAGACACAACATGTAGCATGCGTGACATTAAAATTAACAACCTATCATGGTAATTCTATTAATGAAACACATGATTCATGCTTTCAGATTTCCTAAATTAAAATCTCATATCACATGTTCTCTAATCATTCCAACACATGAAAGTTCTACTTTCAATTAAGCTAAAACATGAAAGCAATTTAGCATGAATAGCTTACATACATGAAGAAAACATTGCTAACATGGTTACTTTTCATTCTTACACATGCACATAACCATTTTACACGCATTAAGCTTGCTGTTCTAACATGATTTCAGATCATCATATCATGGATTTCAATCTCACATCCTCACATTTTGGTCTCACATTTTTACACAATTTCTAATTCACATACTTCACTTTTACACATTGCACATTTACACATGTTCACACTACACAATTTGCACTTGATCACAATCACATTTCACATTTTACACTTTAGTGCCGTGACACATAGTCCAAACCACCATAAGAAGGACACATCACATCACATACACATAGATGCCACCTAGGCAATACAGTGACGACTCTTGGACTGCGCAGACCGGGAGAACAAGTCTCCACCCTAACCAGTGGTACTTGTCCACCTCCAGGATTTCATCCTAATGCCCTTAGGATCACAACACATTGAACCTTCTCATGGGGACTTTTCCATGGTACGGTTCCACAGCCCTCTATGGAAGCAGTATCACACTTGGCACAGTTTTACACATTACACATCAGTTTTTACACACATTTTACACATGACGCTCATATCTCATTCATTCTTTCATTCACACATGACTCTATTTTCCTAATCATGCCACTACAGATGACAGAATTTATCATTCAAGAAATTTCACCAATCAGGGTGGGTTTCCAGAAATTAAATTTGTTCACAATGGCATGCATTAATTACCCATTTTTGCATGAAAATTCATATTGCATGGTATAGTTGTCCAAATTACTTGAGAATTTAACCACATGCTGATTTCAGGTTTAGGACCCCACATGAAAATTTTCACATGTTTTTGATCCGAAATGCAATTGCAGAAAATTTAACCTAAATTCCCATATTATTCGAAATTAAATTTATCATGGTGTATACATGAAAATTCAGTTTTAACAGATCATAACCCTAAACCAATATACTCAGTACCACAGGAATTTTCTCGGATTTATTACACAACACACGATTTACTGGAAATTTAGCAATCCTACACATGTTTTCTATTTCCCAAGTATAAATTTTCAGTAAATCACATTGACATGGGAAAATTCCAGAAAATTCAGAGCAGAGACTGACGTATATAGACATGATTCAACAGGATTAGGGCATCATAATTTCCCACGGATTACTAGGATCATGGGTGAACATACATGGCCATTCTTCCACATGCATTTTAAATAAATAATACTCAGCCATCCACAAAATAAATGCCCAACCACTCTCCCACACATTCCAGCATTCACATTACTTAACATAATAGGTTTACAATATATCCCCATCGCAAAACACATCGAAAATAATCATATATAAGGAGAGAACAGTTCACTGTTCTGCCCAGACGAACTTAACGACGGTCTCTGGCCGTTCCAGGATGTGACGGCAAGATCGCTGGACGCACACGGGGGATCTTGGCGTCAAGGCATTGACGCCAAGTTCCTGTCTGTGCAGGAACACAGACCGAACTCCAAATAACGGGGTGAATGGGGGATCCAGGACACGAGGAAAAATGTGTAAAAATCATAAAACCCTACTAGACATCTACATTGATGGAGTGTAAGTGTTACTTGCCTTCCAAAAATCTCCAGAAGGATCAAGGTGGCGGTGAAGCTCTCCTTGGGCAGTCCCAAGAAGCTCCCAAGAAATCCTTCCTCCGGGTTCTTGAGCAATCTCAACAGCATGTCGAGGTCGGGGATGCCTCCTCGATGCTCCAGCTACCTCCTTGTCGTGGTAGATGGCCGGAACAGCTTCAGATCGCGGATTAAATGTTGCAAAGGTGGGTTTTGCTCACAGCAGCTAGGGCTTTTCTCTATCTCTCAAAAGAGGTCAAGAGAGGGGGTTTTAGGGTTACACTCGGTTCAGATATAGGAGAGAGGCCTCTCCTGTCCCGCAGGTTGATGTGAACCCTTTCAAACCATTGGGGACAACTCCCCAATGGTGAGCTAGCTTGCTCCCGAAATCTGGCTCTGCAACGCATGCAGGTCAGAGAAATTAGCATCCACATCGCTGGACGCTGGACTTAGTGTTGGCGTTCATATGGTTGACGCCGACACAACACAAACGTCTATTGATCTTGACGCCAAGCTGGCCTTTGGCCAGAACTCAAAACCATGCAGAAAATGCCAACTTTAACCTATATTGTCCATGCATATGTATTATCATGTACACACTACCACCATGCATTTTATACATTATTTACAACTAATTATACACATGCATACATAGTATAAATAGTTAATACATACGTAGATATGTACATCTATGCATACACAACATGAATTATTTACACGAATTAAAATAATGCAACAAAATTCGAGGGCCTTACATCTATAGTGCACGCTCTCAAATGTCTTCCACTATTTGGTTGGTTCTTTCAGTTTGCCCATCAGTTTATTGATGGAATGCGGTACTAAAGTTGAGTTTAGTACCCAGTGCACCTTACAGTCCTTTCCAAAAATGAGATGTGAATCTCGGATCTCGATCCGAGACTATGGATGATAGAACTCCATGTAGTCTTACAATCTCTTTGACATATAAGGCAGCTAGTACGTCTACCGACCACTTACTCTTTATGGCTAGGAAGTGGGCAGATTTGGTTAGTCGGTCGACAATGACCCATATGGTGTCGAGTCCACCACGAGTCTTGGGTAAACCCATGATGAAGTCCATGCTAATGCTTTCCCATTTCCATTCCAGAATATCTAGCAATCTGAGTACACTAGCAGGTGCATGTGTTCTGCTTTTACTTGTTGGCAAGTAAGGCAGTGTGCGGCATGTTCAGCTGCTTCTCTCTTTATGTTCGGCCACCAAAACGTTCTTTTCATGTCTTGATACATTTTGATACCTCCTGATGAATAATGTACTTTGTCTTGTGAGCTTCATCCATTAACCTTCTCTTCAGTTCTTCATTATCGAGGACGTATGTCCTCCCTTGGAACACCAATCTTCCATCCTCAGTCATAGCAAAGTCCGTCTTTCAGTTATGGTTTCCTTGATGCGAACTAAGAATGGATCATTATCTTGTTGGGTTTTAATCTCTTCCAGCAAGTCGGATTGAATCTTAATATTGGCAATCAAGACTCGATCATCTCTATGTTCAATAGTTAAGTCTACCTTGTGAATTGTTCTAGTAGTTGCATCTCGCCAAGGACTAGACTTGAAACAGATGCCATTGGCTTCCTACTAAGAGCATCAGCCATGACATTACCTTGCCTAGATGGTATTGGATGTTGAAGTCGAAATCCTTCAGATATTCTAGCCATCTTCTCTATCTCATGTTGAGTTCCTTCTGGGAGAATAAGTACTTCAGGCTTTTACGGTCTAAGTAGACAGTGAATTTCTCACCATACAAGTAATGTCTCCAGATCTTCAAGGCGAAGACCACGGCAGCCAACTCTAGATCATGCACAGAGTAGTGACTTCATGAGTCTTCAGTTGTCTTGAAGAATAAGCAATAACCTTCTTCTTTTGCATTAATACGCACCTAGCCCAATCCCTGAGGCATCGGTGTAGATAGAGAAACCTTCTCCCTCTATTGGCAGAGCGAGAACAGGTGCTGAGGTAAGACAATCTTTAAGAGTTTGGAAACGTTTCTCACACTCATTACTCTAGGAGTATGGATTCTCCTTTCGTGTTAGTCGTGTGAGAGGAACAGCGATCTTGGAGAAGTCCTTAATGAACCACTTGTAGTAGCCAGCCAGTCCTAAGAAGCTTATGATTTCTGTGACATTGGTTGGTCTCTCCCAATTGAGTACAGCTTCGACGTTGGAGGGATCAACTGAGATGTCATCCTTTGAGATGACATGGCCCAAGAAGGACACTTCTTCGAGCCAGAATTCACACTTGCTCAGCTTTGCATACAGTTTGTTGTCTCGCAAGACTTGCAGTGCAATCTTCAGGTGTTCTTCATGCTCTTCCTTGGTCTTCGAATAAACGAGGATGTCGTCGATGAAGACGACCATGAACTTGTCAAGGTATGGCCGATATATGCTATTCATAAGTTGCATAAAGGCTGCAGGAGCATTGGTTAGACCAAAAGGCATAACGACGAATTCATAGTGTCCATACCTGCTCCTAAAAGCCGTTTTGAAGATATCGTCATCCTTGATCCTCATTTGGTGATAGCCAGATCAAAGATCGGTCTTGGAGAAATATTAAGCTCCAATATTTGGTCGAATAGTTCATCAACCCTGGGCAATGAGTATTTGTTCTTGATGGTGAGCTGATTGAGTTGACGATAGTCGATGCATAGCCTCATCGATCCATCTTTCTTCTTGACGATAGCATAGGTGCTCCCCATAGGGAAGTACTCGGTCTGATGAACCCCTTCTCTAATAGCTCCATCAGTTGCATCTTCAATTCCTTTAGCTCGGAAGGTGACATCCAGTCGATTTTCATGATACCAGGGCAACTCCAGGATCAACTCAATGGCGAAGTTGACATCTTGTTCTAGGGGAATCCTGGAAAATCTTCAAGAAACACATCAGGGAAATCCTAGACTATGTGGATGTCTTCTATCTTGGAACCCTTATTTTCAATTACTACGGCCGCAAGGAAAGCAATGCAACCTTTCCTTATCATGTTATGGGCTTTTATGGCGGAGATTAGAGACATCCATCTCTTATGTCTAATCCATAGAATGCCAATTTAGGAAAGTCACTAAATGTCACCCTTCCTTTCTTACAATCGACACTTGCCCCATAAGTGGACAACCAATCGGCTCCCAAAATTACATCATAGCCTTCCATGGGCATACACACCAGGTCGGCTTTTAGGTTATGGTCTCCGATCATTACATCGGCAGAGGAAAAGTATTGTTCAATTTCTCCTTTTCTCCTAGTGGTGTTGTGATAGAGAACTCACACCAATGGATATAGGTTTTGCAGTCAGGGTATCAGCAAAGTGTTGAGATATAAATGAATGAGTTGCTCCAGTATCAAATAAAACAAAAGTTGATAAGGAGAAAACTTGTAGGGTACCTTCTACCACGCCACCTTCCTCAATGGGCTTTTCATTGTGCAAGGCTTGTAGTCGGCCCTGTTTCTTAGGCACATTAGGGTGCCTCTCATGTTCTTTCAATAAGGGCACTCGGGATGCGGTGCTCGCGCTTCCACAGCGTAGACATGCATCGGCTTTCCTCCAGCACTCGTTAGTGATGTGACCTAGCTTGTCACAGTGCTTGCAGTTACTTTTTGTTGGAGTGTTGGGGACAATAGCTTTAGGTTCCTTTCTTGGTTGGGTCCCTCCGTGATGTTGAAGGGACGCTTCTTGCCATTGTTTGGCTTAGTAGATGATTGCTCTGAGGTCATTGCTTCCTCACGAACTTCCCTTTGATACGGTCGGTAAGTCCGTAGCATCTTCTAGTAGTTGGGCCTTCTTCACCATCTCGGCGTAGGTCTAGATGTCGAGAGGGGCCAGTTGAGTGATATATGTGGCTTAAGCCGTTGAGAAAGCGCTTAGCCTTCATTCTTTCTGTATTCACCAGGTGTGCAACATAGCTTGCCAGTCTTAAAAACTAGGCTTCATATTCGGCCACAGTCAAGTTACAACCACTAATTTCAGAGCCATTCTATAGGGCCCAATTACATTGAAATAAAAGTAAAAGACTAAACTACACTCTCTAATCATAATATTATGACACTAGGGAACTCATGACTTCACTCCTGGTCATTCCCATCCTCTTGAGTGTATGTGTCATCCTCGATCTCACCTGAGAACACAACGACAAATAACGTAGGGTGAGCGATTTAGCCTAATAGGACTTAATCTCAATAGTCAAGTAGGCTTTAAATGATTAATGTATTAAAAGGCAGAGTAACTAATTAGAGCGAGAGAGACAAGTAAAAGATAGCAGGATAGCACATGATGGAAATAGCACAAGCTTTCTAAGTATAGCACAAGTGTCGAGTATAGCATAAATAGCAAGTTGGCCATAGCACAAATAGCACAAAGTATAGCAATAGCATAACAGGTAGTATAGCACTTTTTGTCAATAGACAATGAGAGAATATAGCACTTTTGATTGTCATTTAGATAGTCGAGATAGATAGCACTCAAGTGTAATGCCAAACACTTTGATCATTTAACTCCCATGGGCACTAGCACTTCCGGCGCACATCCCAGGACCAGATCGGGCCCTTTATATATTGTCAGGCATTGGTTATATTGTTTATCTTTAGACAATCAGTCAATGGTCAATATAGAGTACCAAGAATAGATGAGAGTACTAGATGAATAGACGAGATAGTAGAGTGAACGTGAATAGATGAGTGAGTAGAGTATAGATGAGAGCTAGTGGACATTGCATGTAACATGTCGAGTAAATAGGCGATAGTAACAGTTGCACAACACGCCCACTTGTGTTTGGCTGTCAGGTGGAACTCACGACCCTTCCACTAGCCATGTTAAGCATAGGTCTAGAGGTCCGGCGAGATTCAAGATAAGAGCGAACTTCTAATAGCCGTTTGGATCATATTGATCCTTAAAGGGTGTCATAGGTGTTAGGGTACAACCAACTCGTCGACTATGTGGAAATCCATGGACAGAGGAGACTTACGGAGGCCTGAACAAGAATTCACTAGTCTGGCAGAAGGAATATCCGATGGAGAGTTCATCCAAGTCAAGAGAAAGTGTAAATATAGAAACAAGTGCCTGACGTTCTAGAGGAATTCTAGAACAGTGGAGCGTCGATAACGGTATTCCCAATCATCACGAGAAAACGTAGACAAGTATATTTAAAATAGTGCAATGTAATTACATGATTACATAATTACCAATGTATTATAAGATAATTTCACTCCAAGTTAAGCCAATTTGGATGGTTCAAAGTGTGTGCACATGTGACAAGAAATCATAGATATGACAAGATCAAGTGTATGTCTTTTAAGCTATTAAACCATGATGACTTATATCAGTTTTATTTACTGCGTTGGTTACTGTTAACAGGAGTATAAGCACTATGGATAGTTAGAATATCACCAATTATGGGTTTTCATACAAAAACCTGAGATCGCGATGGACCCTTGTAAGGGTCGTGACAGGGTCAGAAGAGATCGTGACAGAGTCTTGTACAGAACGCGACAGACCTGTCCGCTCAGGCGGCCAGAACGCGACGACAAATCCTGTCGCGTTCAAAACGCGATGGGTGGTGTTGTCGCGACCAGCCCTGAGAACGCGGCCTATTGGGTCGTCGTGTTCTTAGGACCTACGCCTGAGTCCGGCGGTAAAAGGACAGAGCCACTGATTGCGGGTCACTTTCTATCTTTTGACACAGGTCGTTCAGAAAATCATAACTAATTGTTTAGTCGATGAAAAATCATGAAACAGTTGCAAATTGATCTAGACTCACATGGGTACTTACAGTAATTTGTAATTTGAAAACGGACAAGGTTTAGACATGCTTTAATCATGGGTATTCATGATGAACATGAAATGGTACATAGTTGAGATCAAATATTAAATTCGCAAGATAGGATGGATGAAAATTAGGGCTTTCAGGGGCAAAAGAAGCCTAACTATCATCAGTATTTTCCATAAAAAATTCTTAGCATGGGGTTTAGTATACATGGAGATCAAGAATTAAAAAGAGGGTTCGGGGTCCTGGTGTTTACGGAACTTCAAAAATTAAGAACAAAAGATTTGCTCAATGGACAAATATGAGACAGAGGGCTTTGAATCCTGAGGTTAGATCAACCTACATATGAAATTGATTTAGTTTTACTCATGAGAATGCCTGCCTTTGATCGTTTTCCTCTTCTAGGCTAGAACTTGAAGAACGGGTTTGAGAGCTTTGAGAAGTTCTTCTCCCCACGAATTCTTCTCTTCCTTGGCCTCCTCTCCACGTTCTAAAACCCTTGGCAACGAGCTAGGGTCGGCCATGGGGGATTACGAGAGTATTTATGTCTCTTTGGTTTCTATTTTCTAATAGGACTCTAATTACTATTTAATTTCGGGATTTTCTATTTCTCTCACCCTTTCCAAGCTTGAGAACTTCTAATTGGGTTAGGATGGAGCTAAATTCGTGGTCAAGCTACTAAGGTAGGTTTAGGAATCCAAATCTAACTCAAACTTCTTATTTAATGCATTAATACTCTTTTCTATTTAAGTAATAATTAAGTTAAAAATTTAGGGTATTATTCTATTATTCCCCTTTTAAAATTCTTATTTTGGCCCACTAATTTCTAATGGGTCCATTTAACAAAGCCCATTACTTCTTTTCATTTAATGGGTTTATTTATTCTCTTTTATTTGATTTTCTGATTACTTTTATTTTTATTATTTAATTTTATTTTTTTGAAAAATCCAGGTTGCTACAGTCCGGCAACGAACTCCTGTGACAGTGAGTCCCTACCTGAAGAGAGTAGGGGGTGAGCCTCGTGAACTAGACGCAGTAGGGATAATCAGTCCCTTACCAACCAGAGCAGCAGGAACCCCAACAAAGTGGAAGAAAAACTACTCTACAAAGCAGTAAAGCGGGAAACACCTACTGCAGAGAGCTACAAAGTAGCGTAACAGAGAAATGCCATGACCCACAACCAGAGTCGGGCCCACACAACTGCCGCAGAACCAGCGGAGTCAACACAATGCGGAAGCAACCTTGGCACACACCCTCCGAGACAAGGAGCTCACGGAACACCGGAGCAACCACGTGAGACCAGAGTCTCATGACACAAGCACCACTTCTCGGACCTCCACGAGGTCGGGAAGTAACAACCAGGTGTCACACCCGAGAGACACCGAGCAACCACGTGAGAAGCACCGTCTCACCACAGGCACGGCCACCTCAGCCCTCCACAAGGTCGAGGGCCCACAAGCAGAACCACCCTGCACCTCGGACATGCCACAAGGTCAAGGAAACTACACACTCCGGTGCCACCACGGACGGCACCAAGGAACGGGTTATTGAAACAACAGTCGGTGTCTACACAAGGCACCCCGAGAGAACCTGCAGAGCAGAAGCCACTAAACACGGCCCACGAGGCCATACCAACAGAGCCCACGGAAGCTAGACATGGCTAGGCTACAACCACCGTGTAGGCTGGGGCAACTAGACTCACTTAGAAACAACATGAACCTCCATCACAACAAGAACAACCAAGCCACCGCCACAGGCAGCTAAGAGAGGGACACACAGTCCACACCTCCAGCTTGCCAGCCGCTGACTCTTACCTACAACCTCCCCGGTAGAGTGAGGCTAGCGAGTCACGGAAAGAACAACCACAACCACCGTAGCCCGGCCGAGCTGCGGCCCCACGCCTAACCTCCCTACGCGGATCCAGAACCAACGCAGAGCGAGGAAGTGAGAAGGACTAGCTGGTCCGCACTGGAAGAGCGTCTCAACCACCTCGGCGACCCAGACCCAGCTAAGAGAGCTCTACAAACGACTCTACGCCATTGTCCCCACCGTTTTCCCCTTCTGCTCCAAGTCCGTGACTTGAGCACGCCCCCGCCGCGGAGAAACTCCCTCTGACACAGGCTCATGGGGAGGAACAGTAACAACCTGTCTCGCAGACAAGCCCTTAAGTGCCTAGCACTGGGCGAAAGAGAACTGGCGGGGCAACCACCACAGAAATTGGCACAGCTGGCTTGTAACCAAGACTAGCCCAGCAGGCACAGGCACGCACGACACCCCTTCTGGAAACCCCCAGAAGGGCCGTCGCGGCCTGAAAAACTGGAACACCACCAGACATAACAGAAACCAATGCTCTTCTAATAATCAATTGATAGTCTGACAATCGATTATTAAACAGACGCGAGCCTCCTAGCACCGCCGCTAGGACACGGCCACGAGGGTGTCACCTTTGGTCACTGAACGTCGGGAGGCAACCTGCCGCGTTCCCAACCAGAAGGTCCTAAGGGAAAGCCTACCCTGGGACACACGCCGACACGCCAACGAGGCCACGGAAACACCCAAGGCAAGCTAGTGCTATCGCGCCCTCCTAGCCCGTCGTGATCCCATCGCGATGGAAAGGGCAACCACGACAAGTGCCAAGTCACGACAGGGAAGCGGGTCGCGAAAAAACCCTTGTCGCGACCGGAAATCGGGTTGCGACACGACCCTTATCGCAACGGCCAACCACGGCGCGATAAGGTTGCGTCCGACCAAGGCGACGCCTCCTCTGATGTTGCGATGTGCACTGCGGTCGGGACATCAGTCGGGAGGCAGATCGCCGGATGCTACATCCCGGGGTCGCCACAACACACTACAACTACACATCCACGGGGAGGGAGCATGGGGAAAGCTATAAAGACATGCAAAGAACCCCGAGGACTCCAATCCACACCAACAAGTATGGGCACAAGAGATCCCTACCGATTTTATAAAGAACGAACCAACGAAGGGCCATCACGACACCTCGGCCGCCTCCTCCTCGCTCCTCACTGCTCTGCCGCTCCACCACGAGCCTTCGACACCACCACCGAGCTCCAAACGCCGGAGAACAAGGGGAAGGAGGCTTCCCACCTTGGAGAGAAGGAAGGGAAGGAAAAGGGGAAAAGAAGGAAGAAGGGGCGCCGACCAAGGCTTTTAGCCTTTGGCCCCCAAAACGCGACGGGGCGAGGCATCGCGTTACCAACCTTAACGCGACGGCCACCCACACCGCGACCAGAATGCGCCCCCAAGGGCGCCGCGACAACCTGACAAGTCAGTCTGCCACGCCTGCCACTCTGACAGGCGTCAGACGACCAAAAAGCGGAAAGCAGTCACGACCCGTTGATCGGGCGCGACACCAAGACGCGGCAGAGAAACAAGGCGTGACAAGAACGCGACGCAGGCACTGGTCGCAACACGGATGATTGTCGCGACGGCTAGCTCCATCGTGACACTAACGCGTCGCCAAGTCCAGATGCATTAGTGGCCAGTCATCCCACACACAAACGGAAAGCCAAAAAGCCCAAGATGTTACAGGAAAACATAAGTCAGTTGAGAAACATATAAGAAATGTTAAGCTAAGCAGAATAGAAAAATAGAGTATGAAAGAATAAGAGTTTTAGCTAAGAAAATCAAGGGTTTGAATGGAATTGATACCAATGAGCATACGTAGCAGTAGTGTTTTTAGTAATTAAGAATGAAGTTGTTATTTCAAAGTAATTGAAAAGGCAGATACTGGGATTGTAAAACAACAGTGTAAATTAGAAGGATCAAGAAGACAGATCATTGCATTAAATAATAAGTATTTGGATTCCAGGTTTGACAGTGTTTCAGTGGAAGGTAATTATATGCTAAGAAGAGTTACAATATGAATTAGAAAGTTTGAATGGTACAACGAGAATAGCCAAATAACAAAATAATTAAAGAGAAAGCACCTCGCAGAGATGGTATTGTCTTTGATACAGTTGACAATAAATTTAAAGTTCAACATTATTGATTAGAAAAAAAAAAGATGAATGTAGAAGATCATAAGGTGGTATAGTCAGATGGTTAAAGCAATGTTCAGTAAGAGTTTATGTGACTCAATTGAGCAGAAGTATTCTTTTATAAGGTATTCTTTTTCATAATTGAATGTGAGAGCAAAGACAGATTGAACAAGGAATAATGAACATATAAGACTATGACATGATAGAGCAGAAAGAGTGAGTAATTTGTACAGTTTGAAATTTCTAAAATTAGTAAATTACGAAATGTAAACAGAAAGGCTTGATCAGTTGAGTACAAAAGAATTTTGGGTTAGTCAGTAGATAATTGAAAGAGTTAGGTAGAGTTGATGGTAGAGTATGTATAGAGTTACATAATTGAGCAGTTTCAATCCATGATGAGAGAATATAGTGTCACAACAATATGAAAGAGTTACTTTGAAAAGTTATGAATTCAATTTGATTTGTTGCCAGAGAATGTTATTAGAATAAGATGTATGCAATCAGAAAAGGATTATAATTTGCATTCAATAGAAAAGAACAAGTATCACTACAAGAGAAAGAGGAGTTAGCGATGACATTTCTGACAGATAATCATCCGTCGGAAATTCCCAACAACCTCCCCCCCCCCTACACAGTCTCCCCTCCTCTCCCCCTCCCCCTCCCGACGATCGTCCCCCCCCCCCCACCACAGTCCCCCCCCTCTCTCCCCCCCCCCCTCCCGATGACTGCCCCCACATTGTACATTATTGTGTTAATGTATTCCAAAAATTGTGGTGAGTTTGTGGTGTTATGGCAGTGAGGTTCTTGTGTGAGCCTAGCCAAGAATTGGAAGTGTTTTTATGATTCGGATGACATGCATATGTAAGCATGACTAGAGGTCGATATTATGATTATTATAATGTGATTTATGTGGTTATATTGTAATGCTTGGGCAGTGAAGGTCCACACCGACCTAGCCCTGGTTTGTTGTTGTCCTTCGAAGAATATTATACTAATTTATGTGTTAAGTGGTGTGTGTGCTGACATGGAGGTCATGAGGTGGCTGATGTTAGGCTATATGTTATTATTAATATGGTTCATATATTGTTTTTTGTGGCTAGCTTGTAGGTCACGAGTGACCAAGACAAGCTACTCCTCACACGTGTATCGTGATTTGTAATAAATGTGTAAGTGTTGTGGTTTCTGTATTGCCGAGTGTGGTGGTTCGGCGCCTATTCCGGAATGCCTCTCTAGTCGGATACCCTAGGTTCTTTATGAGCCAGGCACGTGTGCTTGTTGTGCTCGGGGTTTGTCTCAGTACAGTGTAGTATCGTCGAGGTTTGTGTCGTCTTCCTGGACACCCTCACTCCGGTGTTTGAGTTGTACGTCCAGCTGAGGGAAAGACGACAGTAGGGTAGCGGCTTGTGTTTGTGGGTGTGCAGTCGCTTGTAGCACGCTCGTAGTTGGGGGTACGGACACCAGTAGTCAACACTGGTCCCCAGCCAGTCCTGTTTTCCAGTGCCTCACTTTAGGGTGCTCCGGCCAGAGACCCTAGAGGTGCCAGGCATGGACTTGCAGCTGTGTGTCTGCAGGTATGGTGTTGGTTGGTCTCCACAGTTGTTTGACTTGTTCTCGTGGAGCGGAAGTTGGAACTTTCGTCCGTGACTGCGAGACTGAGAGGTTGTTCTTGTGTTGTGTTGTCCGGGTGGATACTAGCCTAATCAGCTAGTAGTCTATTCCCGTGTGTGGCGTAGTTCCTTTCTGACTCGTGCTTTGCTACTCGTCATAGTTTGTGAGTTAGTGACTCATTGTCGAGGTTTGACTCATTCGAGGTGTGCCCTAGTGTTGGCACAATTGGACTACGGTTTAGCTTGTGGTGTGCCCGAGTGGTGGCCAATTTTGGTTATGGTTGGTGAATGTTGACTCACCAAATGTGGTTTAGCTCTCTATGGTGTGCCTTGTTACGGCACTGGTTTACTTGTGGTTTCCGTGTTGGTGCTTGTGGTAATAGGTACTTGTACCCTGTGTGGGTAATGGTTTGTGATGGTACGTCGTGTACCAGTCTGTTCTGGTATTGATGTGGAACTGTGTTTCGTGGAGGTCGTGAGGTGTGACCTTCCACTCAATGTGTTTTACCTTTCTCAAGTAAGCTTCTGTCTATGGTTTTCATGTATGAAGTATTGGCCGTTGTAGCCAACTCTGCTATTCTGTGTGTGGTTTTCCGACATATTGTGATTTGAGGTATAAGGACCAGCTTTTGGTTAGCAGTCCTATTTCCCACATACTTGAGATTTGCCTATGAAGCTCATAGCCTAGGCAGTGATTTACTTGTCCGGCTTATAGCTTAAATGATTGGTTGTGACTGTGGTTTGCCTATGAGGCTTGAGGCCTAGGCGTTACTGTTGTTGAGTGAACTAGTGGTGTGAAGCTAGTCCTATTGTTCTCTCTTACTTTCCGAGGTTGTGAATAGTTAATGTGTTTATATTTAATTATAGTATTAAATACAATTTTGTGAGCATGAAATGGTTTGGTTATATATGTGGCAAGTGAGACCCATTGAGGTTGAGGTCTCTTCTGTTGGTTGTTATGGTCCTTAGGTGGTCCCTACTGAGCCTATGACTTGTTGAGGCTCACTCCCCTACAGTTCTTTTCAGGGCTTTCCGAGTGTTTGGCATGCAGCGGCGTTGTGTCAGACTTGTACCACCAGCAGTTGTGTAGTAATTAGTGTTGTGTGAGCTTGTGCCCCTCGGGGTATGCCCCAGGTAGTTGTACTTTTTAATTGGACATGTAATAATGTATGGGACAGTTGTAAATTGTTATATGTAGGTATGAGCACATGTACTTTCTTGTGTCTTATACTGTGTAGTTGTCTTATATTCTTACTGGACACTTGTGTGAGCTATCCCTTGCGGGACTTCGGTCCGTTCGCGAGAGGCGGATCTGGATATGGAGCCTTAATGGGAATAAATATCCAGGGTCGTCACATCTTTTCTATCTAAAATTTCTTGACACTTACACACACTTTGAACCATCCAATTATGGCATAATTTGGCATGAAACTATTTCATAATACATCTGGTAATTTATGTAATTAAATTACCCTATACTTGTCTATCGTTTCTCGCGATGTTTTGGGAATACCGATATCGACGCTCCACTATTCTAGAATTTCTCTAGAACGTCGAGCACTTGTTTCTATATACACTCTCTCTTGACTTGGATGAACTCTCCGTCGGATACTCCTTCTGTTGGACTAGTAAGTCTTCGTTCAAGGCCTCCGTAAGTCTCCTCTGTCCATGGATTCCCACATGGTCGACGAGCGGGTTGTACCCTAACACCTGTTACACCCATTAGGGATCAATATGGTCCAAATGGCTATTAGAAATTCACTCTCGTCTTGAATCATGCCGGACCTCTGGACCTATGCTTAACATGGCCAGTGGTAAGGTCGTGAGTTCCGCTTGACTGCCAACACCATGTACGCGTGTTGTGCAATAGTTACTATCGCTCGTTACTCGACGTTTCATGTGCAAGGTCCACTAACTCTCATCTATACTCTACTCGCTTATCTATTCACATTCACTCTCCTATCTCGTCTATTCATCTAGTGCTCTCATCTACTTCTTGGTACTCTATATTGGCCATTGACTGAATGTCTAAAGATAAATATATAACTAATGCCTGACAATATAGAAAGGGCCCGATCTGGTCCTGGGATGTGCGCTCGAAAGTGCTAGTGCCCATGGGAGTTAATGATCAGAGTGTTTAGCATTACACTCAAGTGCTATCTATCTTGACTATCTAAATGACAATCAAAAGTACTATGTTCTCTCGTTGTCCATTGACAACAAAGTGCTATGCTATACTCGTTTGTTATGCTATACTCGTTGTGCTATCTGTACTATGGCCATCTTGCTATACTTGACATTGTGCTACCTTGCTATTACTGTGCTATTCCCGACACTTGTGCTATTCTTGGAAAGTCTATATTTCGAAAGTCTTGCTATTTCGTTCACGTACTGTCCTGCTATATTTTTACTTGACACTCTTTTCTGTTCTGTCATTAGTTACTCTACCTTTAATGCATTAATTACTTAAAGCCTGCTTGAGCCTAAGATTTAAGTCCTACTAGGCAATGTTCGCTCACCCTGCGTTATTTGTCATTGTGTTCTAAGGTGAGACCGAGGATGAACCATACACTCGAGAGGACGGAAACGACCTGGAGTGATGTCATAAGTACCCTAGTGTCCTATTGTTATGTTTAGCGTTGTAGTTTAGGTTTGAAGTTTAGTCTTTTGCTTTATTCCATTGTAATCGGGCCCCATAGATTGGCTCTGATATTAGTGGTTGTAACTAGACATCGGAAAGTTATTATGAAATGAATTCACTTTAGTATTATTCATTGTGTAATGGTTTGATGTCTAGTACTTGCTCTATACCCTTTTCTTACAACTGCCTCGCGTTCTGATATTCCGCGTCGGGGCGTGACAGAAACGAAGTGTGGTCACTTGTTCCGAGACCATCAGATCATCCTGTGATTGACACCAATGGGTGTTTCAGGAACAAATTGGATGAAGCTGATGTGATCACAAGAAACAAGGCCAGAGTAGCTCAAGGCTATTCCCAAGAGGAAGGCATAGATTTCGATGAAACCTATGCACCAGTAGCTAGACTTGAGGCAATTAGGATTTTACTTGCTTTTGCATCAGCAATGGATTTAAAACTTTTTCAAATGGATGTAAAATCCATTTTTCTAAATGGATATAAAGGAGGAGGTCTATGTAGAACACCTCCTGGTTTTGATGATATAGATTTTCCAAATCATGTTTTTAAGTTGCATAAAATATTGTATGGTTTAAAGCAAACACCTAGAGCATGGTACGAGAGGTTAAGTACTTTTTTATTAAACCATGGTTTCATCAGAGGAAAAGTAGATATCACCTTATTTATTAAGACAAAGGACAAAAATATACTACTTGTACAAATTTATGTAGATGATATAATATTTGGTTCTACTGATGAATCTCTTTGCAAGTATTTTGAAAAGCTTATGCAGGGAGAATTTGAAATGAGCATGATGGGGGAGCTCAACTACTTCCTCGGATTACAAATCAAGCAAGGAATAGAAGGAACACATATTTTAAGCCAAGTACACCAAAGAACTACTAAAGAAGTTTCGATTTGAAAACGTCAAGCCACTGTCAACACCAATGAGCACATCGACAAGGCTAGACAGTGACAAGAGTGGTAAGAAAGTAGATCAAAAGCTCTACAGAGGTATGCTAGGTTCTTTACTCTATTTAACTATCAGTAGACCAGACATTCTATTTAGTGTATGCATGTGTGCTAGATATCAAGCTAATCCTAAAGAATCTCATCTAATATCTGTCAAAAGGATTTTTAGATATTTAGCTAAAACTCATAATCTAGGATTGTGGTATCCAAAATCATGTGAAGTAAATTTAGTGGGATATTCTGATGCTGACTACGCTTGATGCAAAATAGATAGAAAAAGTACCAGTGGATGTTGTCAATTTCTTGCAGGATGTTAAATTTCATGGTCCTCAAAGAAGCAAATTCAGTAGCACTGTCAACAGCTGAAGCTGAGTACGTGGCTGCTAGAAGCTGTTGTACACAATTCTTATGGATTAAACAGCAACTTGAGGATTATGGACTGCACATCAAGACAATTCATTTGCTGTGTGACAACACCAGTGCAATAAATCTTACCAAAAATCCAGTTCAGCACTCAAGGACAAAGCATATAGAGGTCAGATATCATTTCATTCGAGATCATGTAGCTAATGGGAATATAATATTTCTTTTATAGATACTCAAAATCAGTTAGCAGATATCCTCACAAAGGCCTTACCTGAAGAGAGATTTACGTCTCTTAGAAGGGAACTAGGCATGTGTAAATTGTGATGAATTTCTGTATACAACTGAAATAACAATAATATCATAATAACAATTATTCTCTCCCCTGACATTAAGAAATTCTTTAAATAAATCGTTTGCTTCATACATATCTTTGACGGTTCGCTAAAAATATTTATTCATCTCGAACCTATCTCAGTTTGTTGTTTTATGCATTTATGGCGTTGTCCCTTCAAAAAGCACTTTATCTTTATCTCTTAAATCCCACAAATCTGTGTCATAACGATTCATCTCCCTCTCTCATCTCTTTCGACTCGCTTGAGACGATAAACCCTATCGACTCCGGCATCGACTCTGTGAGATTTCAAAACATCCATCCCATCCCGCGAAAAATTTCTTGAGGGCTTTTGCTCCAATCCTCTTCACGATCGTCCAGAACCTTTTTTGTTCTAATCCATGGCCGTTTATGGAGTTTTCGGCACCATCGGGGGCTATGGGGCTGCTTTCCTCACCGCAGAGCAGCAAGAAAGGTTCACCTCCATGAAAACAAAGCTGTGCGGCAACAAGGCAGTGGATGTAGCTGATTTAGAGAAGAATGGCATGCATAGCATAGTGGCAGCGATGCAAAGAATGAAGTGGTCGCAGTTGGCCACCTTTTTAGAGGCAAGTTATCCGGACTTGGTGAAAGCCTTTTATGTTTGTCTGAAGTCAGAAGCAGATGGATCTTTGACATCCATGGTCAAAGGAACTCAGATTAGTATCACTTATGAGTTGTTGGAATCACTTTTTGGAGTTTCTACTTCCGGTCACAGCGGGGTAGATAGTGTCGACATTCAAGCTAAGGGATTAGGAATAATTGGTCCTGAGTTCAAGCTGAAGGATGGAAAGATAGATATCAACCAGTTGAACACCTTCACAAGATCTTGCATTTCATTGTTTTTCAAATTCTGGTGCCCAGGAGTGCCACCTTCTCCACCTGCACCAAGGCGGACTCCGTATGATGTTCTGGGCCATCCAGAACCAAGGCACCAACTTGGCAGAAGTTATCCCCATTTGGGATAAGAAAGCAAGTTGAATGTGTTCCTTCCTTATCCCCATTTGTTAACCAAGATTTTCCAGCACCACGACATCAGTTTAAATGGTGAAGTCTCTGAGAAGATGGGCCAGGCAATTTGGAGCAGGAACTTGAAGAAAAGTGGGTTCTCCTTGGTAGCTGAGGTATGGATAAAAACCTCCGCAGCTGAAGGTGAGGCCATTATTGCAGAAGCCCAGGAAGTCCAAGAAGAGGCGGCTCAGGTAGAAGTAGCAACAGCACCAGCAGCTCAGGATCAGCAAGCAGATGCCAGGGCAGAGATGCCAGCAATCCAAGAGGAACAAGCAGCAGCAGCAGCAGTGATCAGTGTTGAAGAGCTTGCAGCCAGTGGAAGCAGAATTAAGGACATTCCTCTGGAGCATATTGAGCCCGTTGGGCAGGTTGAAGAGGTTGTCATCCCCACCTCAATAGTAGCATCAGTCCTTCGAGGTGTGCTGGACTCTATCACCAGCACTCAGGGGGAGCCCGAAATGGGTGGTGATCAAGTTGCAGAGGTTGTGGCATCAGGCCATAATGAGGATATCTTGATGGAGGATGCTCCCAGTCAGGGGGAGCATGTTGCTAAGAAGGAAGCAGAGCTTCAGGGGGAGCACATTGCAAACCCCCCAGTTGATCAATTTCAAGAAGGTGTCGTGGAGAGCACCTATGATGAAGAAATGTAGAGCCCGTTGCTAGGGCAAGTGAAAAAAGGAAAGATGTAGCTCCTGAGATCCCTCTCCTCATCAGGAAGCGACATCCGAGGCTGAAGAAGAAGAAGAAGAAATGAAGATCAATATGAAGCCCATCATTGACAGAATGGATGAACAAGGTAAAATTCTTTGCTCTATGCAATCTGATATTGCTTGTAGCGACCTCTTATATCGGTACGGTTATACCAACCCACGTCGGTATAGCGAGCGTTGCCACAGTGGGACATTACCCAACAATAACATTCAGCTAAAATACACGTGAATATAAGAACAAGTAGCGGAAGTAAAGAACTACTGTCTTCATTTCAATCATCATCCACATTTAAACATATATGATTGATAACATTTAAAGAACTAAAAGTCCACATAATTAAATTGCTGAAATTTAAAACATAAATGTCCACACTTATACATTCCCTTCCATAGTAATTCTAATACAATTTGCAATTACATACTATGAAAATCTCAAAATGTCACAAGCACTCCAACACTCTAATCTCCACGCTCGGAGTCGGTCTCCAACGCCTCCTCTGCAAGCGTGTCGTCACCAACTACACCTGTACTCTGAAACAAGTAATGAGTCTAA
>JACBKR010000164.1:0-31524 GCA_014218235.1 Colocasia esculenta | reverse complement strand
GTAGCAGTTGATCCGATGGGTAACATCCGATGTCCGTGTTCGGCTTGTAAGAACAGAAAGTGGATATCGACATGGGATGTGCAGCATCATCTGTATACGAGAGGATTTGTTGGCCATTATGTCACGTCCGAGAATTACGCAGCGGATTTATTTCGAAGAAGAATTCGAGTCGATAATTCGAGACGTGACAGTCGGCAAATAAGCCTCTAGCTAGCACGCACTAAATGTGTATCAACACAACCTCATAATAGGGCCATATGTGAATCAAATAAATTGTATTCAATCTCAACTTATTGTATTCAAAGTGGAAACTATTACAAGACTAAGACTCAAAAACAAAAAGTAAATGACTTCTCACTTCCTACTACATGTTCTAACTCTCAAAGCAAATTACTATAACTAGACTCATAGTTGGAACGCTCATCACTCGGACGCATTCCCATCCTCGACTTGCTCTTCCTCTTGCACTTCATAATCACCTAGATTGGGTAAAAGTAGGGAATGAGAAAACTAGCCCAGTAGGATTTATATCTCAATGTGCGGGCATGATATAAGTGATTAACATTTTAGAACTAGGCAAGTATGATGAATGATATGCATGTACGAATAAAAAACTCGTTAAAACATGATATAAAAACAAGCTAGAGAGAGAGATCATGATAGAATAAGATTGATGAAAACAGATGACAAGAGAGAACTAGAAATAGATCACTTTGTACAAGCACGCAAGATTTCACTTGATGTAATAGCTTTCAAGAACGTAAGATATCACTAATTGCATTAAATGCAGGATGACCATATCACGCAAGCAAGCAAGCAAGATTTCACAAGTACGATCAAGTAACACTAATCAGGCACGTAGAACCAATGTACACCAAGAAAAGATCCATCAAGAATGTACACCAGGACACGTGTATGTGGTTATGTATCTATCATTCAACACGCACGCACGATTTTCCCAGCGCAGATGCAACGCCAGTAATCATATACCCATGGTTAACAGTATATCTATGACTCGCCGTCATTGGGCTAGATTGGAGCCCTTGGACACACGCCGTGCCCTGTCAGCATCTCACTTAAATTTTAAATGTAGATACCACAGTCATTAATAATGTCCAATGAGAGTTTCAAAACGTAGCATGTGTAATGTCATGTTCATGATGATGATGAGAAGAAGTAATAATTAAATTGAACATGATTTCATGAGAACAATGGTCAAGAGATAAATTCGGCAGCATAACGGTACAATTTATACTTTCGTTCAATCTTTACATAATGGCTTTAGTCTAGTTTGTAAGTCACACTCACGAGATTAAGAAGAGAAAGGAAGTGCACCTATCTCCAGGGAACTTCAATGGTACAACCAACTCGACTCGGCCATGTGGGATCCATGGTCAGAGGAGATTTACGGAGGCCTTGGTGAAAAGGTCGCTAGTCTACCGATTCGGAATGACCGGTAGAGAGTTTCCAATTTCCCAAGAAAAGGCTACCTAACAGTGCTAGTGTGTAGTGCGGTACGCGTGTCTCAATTCTCAAAACCATCGGTCTCAAACTCGCAGGAAGCACTTGACAATATAACATGGAATAAAACTATGCACTTTAACTCATCATGGTTTGCAAGATTTTATGATAACTCTTATCATTTAAACGTGGAAGAACAGTAGGAAGATTAAATCACAAGTAGCACGAATGGATCATAATATTTAAGGAGCACTTAGAATAGTATTCATGTAATTAAAGCTTTTAAATGGGTTAATAGATTTTAAGCCATTAAACAACAATCATGTAAGGATTAGACCCAAGACATGCAACTTACACAGTAAATATCATATTTAAACAGATCTTGGGTATATGCGAAAAACTAGGCAGGAAAACACGTGGTTTCAGGTAAAGTTCTGAGATCGCGACATATCCCTATAAGGAAGGATAGGTAGTTGTAAGAACGCGACTGGGGCGGTCCGATTCAGGCAGCATGATCGCGACAACGGTCTTGTCGCAATCAGGTCGCGACATGTCGGGCTGTCGCGACGAAACCTCGGAAGCGACACATCGAGCCGTCGCATTCACAGGATCTGCGCCTGAGTCCGACTGGGATCTGACATGCTCTTGGTTCAGACTTACCATGTTTTGACACAGGAGCGATATTCATGAAACGCCTATATCTCTCTATATGCTGACCTTTAGACAAAACTTTAAACATAGAAAATGTCGAGGACATCTATTGGAAGAACTTATGTTGGGGGTTTTACCTAATTCGGTCTTTGCCCTTGTGAAAAACATGAAGAACTTAAAGTTAAATGCAACAGAAAACGCAGTATCATGCATGACTCTATTACGAAGTTTATAACTCTCAAACTAATGACATTTACCAAAACCTTTAACATGAAGATGACCCTAACGACTAATAAAAGAACTTTCATGTTGGAGTCTTGACCTACTTCGGTCTTAAATCTCAAAAAAACAGGAATAACCTAAGGCTAACTGCAAACCCGAAAACACAGTATTATGCATGACTCTCTTACGGGTTCATAACCTCTAACTAATGAGATTTAGACAAACGTTAACATGAAAGATGATCGTGACATCAATAGAATAACTTCCATGTTAAGATTTTACTCTAATTCGGTCTTGAATCACGTCAAACATATTAAGAACGGGAAAAGCCCTGACAGTGCGCGACTTTTACAAAACGCTTATAAATCAAGATCTACTAAATGAAATTCGATGAAACCAGTGGAAATAAAGCTAACTTGATGCTCTACACATTGGTATAGGATATGTTAAGGTTTGGCTTGAGAAAACCTACCTTTGGTCGACTTCAAGAGAGTGTTTGTGCAGGTCGCAGCAGATGAGAAGGGGAAGAAGAACGGCTTCTTGTGGTCGTTCCACAGCTCCTCAGCCACCAAGAGCTCCTCCACACGACCCTAGCAAGTTCTAAATTCGTTCCTAGGATTGGGTGAAGAGTATTTAAGTAACCATGGTGTTTAGGAGTCCTATTATAACTAGGAAAAGAGGATTTCGGGATGGCATGTTTGGTTTCCTATTTTTGATGATTTTCTCCTCCCTTTGAGTGTGTGAGGCATTAGGAAACCTCCCTCATAGTTAGGCACGAATTTGGTTGCCATGAATGCATGATTGCATCCAATTCAACTCTAATTGCCTCTTTTTAATTTCAGCTTATTTATGGTTACGAATTTCTATGTATTTTCTAGCTTTATTTGATTTTTGGGCCAAATGTTGCCCATTGGCCCAATTATGATAATGGGTCATCAATATATAATGTTGGAAGTCTCCCCAACACTTTTATTTAATTTTTGATTGCGTCGCATTTCCGTGTTAACGGTTTTCTGACTTGTTTCCTTATTTAGATAATCATTCGCAATAACTCTTAAACCTATCCCAAATGATTTTATTGAACCAAATTTCTGATGGGTCATTAGAGGATTATTTGAAGTCCATATATGATTTTTATTTAATTTTCTAACTCATTCCAGTACGTGTGATAATGATTTTCCGACTTATTCATGAATTACGGTAATAAGTCGCGAAACACTTTAACTTGGATAATCTGATTTTTATTGGCACAAATTTCTTTGTGAAACATTTAATAATAATATTTAGGTTGATTTATAATTTTTACGGAATTTTCCGATGTGTTTTAGCACATACGATAATGATACACATGTTTTAAATACTTCCGATATTATGGAAATTATTTATTTCCATTTACTTTGAATTAAAATTCTGGGGTGCTACACATTATGAGTTATGGTCGTCATGGTGAGTTGAATATTCAGTCGTCTGCACCAGCTAATTACTTTGCCTCCACAAGTACGTACGTAGACATGGTTTATGTTCTGGTCTGGAGTTCAATATTCATGAAGATCAAACAAGTGAAGAAGTGCCGAATGATACAGCTCAGAGATTTTATCAGTTACTTCGAGATGCTGATGAGCCATTATGGATGGTTGTGAGAAGCATACACGGTTGTCCTGCAGTGTCGCAGCTATTGATTTGAATTTGAATTTCATATGAGCGAGAGTTGTTTGATCGGCTCTCTGTATTCAAGTGTCCCGGACGGCGTTCGGATCTTCATCTACTCGCGCACTCCAAGACAGAGAGTTAGTAGCTGCAGAGATCTACGTGTTCATGAATTGCGAAGAACTAGAACCCTACATTCAGTAAGCTCTCCACGCTTATTCGTCATCATTTGCGTGCATTGCTGCAGAACCTAACGGTTGTGTGACATTTACATTGCAGAGAGTTTGAATCGGTCATATTGCGACGGAATCCACGTCTAACTGACGTGCAGGTTGAAAAGGAACGGGAGAAGTCTTTTCCTACTTGGTTAAGATCTCGAGTATGTGTCTAATTATTTTGAAAATAAGTGTTTGTTTTTTATGCAGACTGAGTTGAAGTCATTTATTCAATGTTTGTCTATTTATCTCATAATAGGTGAACAAGGCTTCATTCCCAATTCAAGAGTACAACAGATTAGTTTTGGCCCCTCGAAGATTGTACGTGTCTATCCAGGCTACATTGTGAATGGATACAGATTTCACACGAGAGATTATGGACGGAATAAGTCTACGATGAACAGCGGCGTATGTGTGAGGGAAGTGCCTACAATGAAAATGAAATTGACTATTATGGCATTCTCGAAGAAGTCATTGAACTGCAATTTTGGGACAAGATAACAATGTATTTCTGTTCAAGTGTCAATGGTTTGACCCGACATATATTCGTCATGACACAACATATGGATTAATCGATGTGAAGCATAAGTCCAAATTGAGTACATATGAGCCATTCATCCTGGCGGCACAAGCCCAACAAGTTTATTATTCAAATTATACATCCCACAAATTAAGAGATTGGTGGGCTGTATGTAGAGTGAAATCAAGACTATTCCCTGAGTATGAGCTTCTCCCGACTGATGATGAGCTCGAAGGTGTTAATGACAACTTTTTCCAATCAGATCGGAGTGACGCATGAGAGTTGGCAGCTTCTACGCAGTACAATGTTCATGATATAAATGAAACAATTTGCTTACATAAGGATAACGAACAAGAAGAAGTTGACCCAAATGTCGCTGAACGGGAGGTGGAGTCTGATGTGGAGGAAGACTCCCAAGATGATGAGGATGAATTCCAGGATGATGATGAAGATGATGCTGAATTAAACATGTCTTCAGCATCTGATGATGAATATAGATAATATACTGCATATTTTGTAAGAAATTGGTGTGTTGTTAATACATGTTCATAATAAATTGCTACTTCAAATTGAGTGCCGATGACTTGCTATATCTTTATTTGTATCAATAGAGATATGGTACGTTGAGGACGCAGTCGGACGGTTGCCACGTCCGTTGGCAGAGGGACTGCCTCCCCGTCCACGTCTGTCTCCAGGTTCGCGACAGGTATATGCATATGTACACAAAAAACCATATGGGTATTATTGTTATATTGATTTCACGAGAACTAACGTACATATAATTTTACAGGGACTGCCTCCTCGTCCACGCCCGTCTTCCCAGCGACAGGTAAATTTCTATATTGTTGTTTATTTGAAATTCATAATTTCTAATGTGTATGAAATTTTGCAGGGACTGCCTCCCCGTCCACGCCCGTCATCCCGGCGACAGGTAATTTTCTACATTGTTGTTATTTGAAATTCATAATTTCTAATGTGTATGAAATTTTACAGGGACTGCCTCTTCGTCCCCGCCCGTCGTCCCAGCGACAGGTAAATTTCTATATCCTTGTTATTTGAATTCATAATTTCTAATGTGTATGAAATTTTAAAGGGACTGCCTCCCCGTCCACGCCCGTCGTCCCAGCGACAGGTAATTTCTATATTGTTGTTTATTTGAAATTCATATTTTCTAATGTGTATGAAATTTTGCCTCCCTGTCGACCATCCGAGAAGTGCCACCTTCGTCTTCTTCCTCACCACAAGGTAAACATATGTTTCAATAGATTAGTATGTTTGGTCTCTTGCAATTATACAATAAAAGTGTACTAAATTATTTTCAACAGAGGTGAAGAGCCAGCATCCAGCAGCTGAGGGGGCCTCAGCTACCAGGACGACAACCATGCTGGATCTCAGGGTAAAGTTCATCATCTCAGTGTTACTGTATTTGTTATTTAGGATATACATTTCATGTAGAAAATTAATGTGGAATTGCAGAGGGAAGATAGATCCCAGTCCTGCTTCCCGCTATATTATGACGCTGGTCCACGCACATATTCCAGGACCAGTGGATGCATGGAGAGACTTCCCGTGCCAGTCCGGGATTTATTATTTGACATGTTTACGGTATTTTATTTTTTAGAAGAGTTGAAGTCATTTATTCAATTATTATTAATTTGGTTTATTGCAAAACGTTGATTAATTTTATTTCTTTACAGCGGAGGTTGGCGTTCACGAGACCCGAGGATCTCCCTCGGGCTCGAGCCGTCTGGGAGATTACGGCCCAGACTAATTTAAGAAAGTCGATGTGGGAGGTACGGGACAAGGCAATGAAGACCACAGGCAACTGGGATCCTATGGCTTGGGTGGATTACGGCCCTGTTGGGCTGCGGAGGGACTATTGGGAGTCCCTTTGCGCGCATTGGGCTGCTGGACCATGGCAGCAGCGGTCACAGGCGGCAATACGCAACAGAGCAACTCAACCGGAGAAGAATGTGCATACTAGTGGATCCGTATCTTATGCGACCCACAGTCAAAAATTGGTAAGTATTTATTGTTCGATTCATATATACATATGGATTATTATTGTGAAACTAACTAATTTTTTGAATTTTTAAGCATCACGACCTGGAGCGTGCCCCTACTTTCCGCGAGTTATTTGACCGGACTCATAAGAGGAAGGGGACGATGACTATGTTACCGAGAGTGCCCGCACGATTGCTGTAAGTCAAGCTTTAAATTATGAATTCAATTATGATATTAAAGTATTTGTTTTCGATAATTTAATTTTAAATTATTTTACAGGAGACGTACGACAGGACGATGGCGGAGCGCTACACAGAGGGCACTCCCTAGCCAGATTTGGATGCGGATGCTTGGTTTGAGGCAGCGGGAGTGCGAGGAAGGGTCGAGTGTACGGCTTTGGGGACAGCCCGGATACTCATCGAGTGTTGTCCTCATATGCCAGTTCGATCGCTCCTCTGGCACACGCGAGTTCATCTTCGCGCCGCCTCAGTGGTGTAGAGGACATTAGAGGCATCATTCGGGAGGAGCTATGTACAGAGCTACAGATGCAGAGAGAAGAGCTACAGACGCAGCGGGTAGAGCTACAGGCGCAGCAGGTAGAGATAGAGACGCAGCGGGTACAGCTACAGACGCAGTTCAGCGATATGGTTCAGCAGTTCATCTCAATAATGCAGGGAGTACGCCCCACACAGCCAGCAGCTCAGGTAAGTATTAGTATTAATTTCATATACTTAGGATTGGGTCGGGCGTTCAATTGACGGATCTAAAAAACACCCAAGTATATATAAAGCGTCAAAACACACAACCCGGGGGTCCAAAATCCCAAATAGGGATCGGATCGGCGTGCCGTTTTCTCTGACACGGCCGGGTGGGTTAAAGTGACGTTGGGAACTAACGGAATCCAATTTGGATCTCCGGATTGGGTTGGGCATTCAAAGACGGATCTAAAAACACGGTCAAACAGATATAAATGGTTAAAACACGCAACCCGGGGGTCTAAAATCCAAAATAGGGATCCAATCGACGTGTCGTTTTCTCCGACACGACCGGGTGGGTTAAAGTGACGTGTAGAAACTGACGGAATCCAATTTGGATCCCCGGATTGGGTTGGACATTCAAAGGACGGACCTAAAAACACGGTCAACATATATAAATGGTTAAAACACGCAACCCGGGGGTCCAAAATCCCAAAAAGGGATCCAATCGACGTGTGTTTTCTCCGACACGACCGGGTGGGTTAAGTGACGTGTAGAAACTGACGGAATCCAATTGGATCCCCGGATTGGGTTGGGCATTCAAAGGACGGATATAAAAACACGGTCAACCATATATAAATGGTTAAAACACGCAACCCAGGGGTCCAAAATCCCAAATAGGGATCGGATCGCGTGCCGTTTTCTCCGACACGACCAGGTGGGTTAAAGTGACGTGTGGGAACTGACGGAATCCAATTTGGATCTCCGGATTGGGTCGGCGTTCAATTGACGGATCTAAAAAACACCCAAGTATATTTATAAAGGGTCAAAACACACAACCCGGGGGTCCAAAATCCCAAATAGGGATAGGATCGGCGTGCCGTTTTCTCCGACACGACCGGGTGGGTTAAAGTGACGTGTGTGGAACTGACGGAATCCAATTTGGATCTCCGGATGGGGTGGGGCATTCAAATGACGGATCAAAAAAACACCAAGTATATATAAAGGGTCAAAACACACAACCCGGGGGTCTAAAATCCCAAATAGGGAATCCGATCGACGGGTCGTTTTCTCCGACACGACCGGGTGGGTTAAAGTGACGTGTAGAAACTAACGGAATCTAATTTGGATCTCCGGATTGGGTTGGGCATTCAAAGGATGGATCTAAAAACACGGTCAAACAGATATAAATGGTTAAAACACGCAACCGGGGGTCCAAAATCCCAAATAGGGATCCGATCGACGTGCCGTTTTCTCCGACACGACGGGGTGGGTAAAGTGACGTGTTAGAAACTGACGGAACCCAATTTGGATCCTCGAATTGGGTTGGGCATTCAATTGATGGATCTAAAAACAGACAAGTATATATAAAAGGTTAAAACACACACAACCCGGGGGTCCAAAATCCCAAATAGAGATCCGATCGACGTGCCGTTTTCTCCAACACGACCGGGTGGGTTAAAGTGACGTGTAGAAACTGACGGAATCTAATTTGGATCCCCGGATTGGGTTGGACATTCAAAGGACGGATATAAAAAACACGGTCAACCATATAAAACGGTTAAAACACGCAACCCGGGGGTCCAAAATCCCAAATAGGGATCCAATCGACGTGCCGTTTTCTCCGACACGACTGGGTGGGTTAAAGTGACGTGTACAAACTGACAGAATCCAATTTGGATCCGGATTGGGTTGGCATTGAAAGGCGGATGTAAAAACGGACAAGTATTTATAAAAGGTTAAAACACACAACCCGGGGGTCCAAAATCCCAAATAGGGATCCGATCGACGTGCCGTTTTCTCCGACACGACCGGGGGGGTTAAAGTGACGTGTAGAAACTGACGGAATCCAATTTGGATCCCCGGATTGGGTTGGGCATTCAAAGGACGGATCTAAAAACACGGCCAAGCATATATAAATGGTTTTAAAAGACGCAACCCGGGGGTCTAAAATCCAAATAGGGATCCGATCGACGTGCCGTTTTCTCCGACACGAACCGGGTGGTTAAAGTGACGTGTGGAAAATTGACGGAATCCAATTTGGATCTCCGGATGGGTTGGGCATTCAAAGGACGGATAAAAAACACCCAAGAAAATGATGGATCTAAAAATAGTATTGTATTAAGCTTAAGAAATAATCACATGTTTTAATTTCATTTTGAAAATACTGTATGTCTTTTATTTATTATTAATATTCTCATTTTAATTTGTTTTAATATAGGATCCAGCTCCAGACGATGACGAGGCAGGGACAGCAGACGATCCAGCAGATCTATGTTGATTTTTATATTCATTATTCTATATGATTTTATTTTATTGTATTTTATGATTTTATGTTGATTGTTAGTATTTGTTAATTTATGAATATTGTAGCAGGTTTGACATTGTAGCAATGTTGACAAATCATTTTTATTTGCCTATTTTTTTTAAAAAAAAATTATGTATTTTCCGACGGATTTTTCGACGAATAAGTATCCGTCGGAACTTATAAATTACGACGGAAAAAGACCGGCGGTAATCCCGTCGGAAAATACTGACGGATTGGCCGACGGATAAGTATCCGTCGGAACTGATAAATTACCAACGGCTAAACACCGTCGGCAATTCCGTCGGAAAATACTGACGGCTTACCGACGGATTATATCTGTCAGAGGTTTCGACCGAATTCCGACGGAATTATCATCCGTCGAAAATTTCAGACCAAGTATTTCCGACGAGCTTTGGACGGAAAGCAGTCGGAAGGCGCCTTTTCGACGGAATACCGACAGATTTTCGAAGGATTCAGTCCGTCGGAAATAGCGCATTTTCTTGTAGTGATCACAAAGGCTAAGATGTGTATTTAGAATGAGATCTTCTGCACAAGTAATCCATTCCCCTTTTATATGTATTTATATCCTAGCTATTATGCCACAAATCTGACAAAAAAAAATATCAGCCATGGTGTTCACCACACCTTTGTTGACCTATGTCTTCATGCCATAAAGAGTTGGCTGGTGAGCTCCGTAGGCCGAGTTCTATGAAGAAAGTGATGTGAGCTCGGAGATCGAATCCTCCGGTGCGCCGAGCTTCCGCGAAGGAAAGTGTCATGCCCCGCCATTTAGCAGCGGAATAAATAGGGGAGGCATGAACAACGAGTATGGTAATGTAAATTGCGCATACATTCGCAAATATCAGAGCAACTAATGAACAATAATTGCAATAAAATCATCATTTTATTGATAATTCATCTAACTATTACAATCACTAATTCAGAGTCAAAACATAGGGCTCAATGACATTATTACATTGGATAAGAAATCTAAAGCAAATATCTAACTAGACTCTAAGGTACTAAGGTCATTCCATCGCTATGACGCTCATCACTCCAGTCCAATCCCGTTGTTGGGTGTAGGTCATTCCTTGACTTACCTGAAAACACAATAACAAATAACGAAGGGTGAGCGATAACGCTCAGTAGGACTTAATATCTCGTGTAAACAAGCATGCTTTAAGTGATTAATGTCTTGTAAACGCAGGTTAACTAGAGAGAACGATCATGTATAGTTGAGAGAGTAATAGTACAAGATAACAAGTGAACGAATACATTTCTCAAGAGTATTGCAAAACTAGGATGACAACATAACGAGATAGCGTGTAACAAGATAGTGTATAACAAGATAGCGTGTATCAAAATGACATGTAATAGGATAGCTTGTATCAAGGTGGCGTGTAACGAGATAGCTTGTATATCAAGATAGCATGTAACGAGATTGCATGTAAAGAGATAGCGTGTATGGTTGCACAACGGTGCACTAGTCGAGTACGACAATAGTCACTTTGGGACAGTAGCCGTTAACGATAGTACATTTCGTCTGAACTCCTCAGACTAATGTTAATCAGTCAGTGCTAGCACACTAATAGCACAGAATGGCACAAATGTCTGAACTCCTCAGACTAATAGTAAAACAATTAGATGTTAGCCAATGTCGAGATAGTCAGAACCGGTGCAATGCATAACACCGTCAATAGCCCCTGCAGGTATTTTCGGGTGGCTCTCTGCCCCCAGGACTAGATTGGAGCCCCTCGGACACTCTCTGTGCCCTGCACACTTAGCATTAAAGTTAGTAGGTCACCAGACCCATATTATGGCGCTAGACAGTCATGTATAGTACAAGCAATGGGAGCCACAACAACTCAAGAGTTTCAAGAGAGTACTAGATGAATAGACGAGATAGTAGAGTGAACGTGAATAGATGAGAGTACAAGGATAGTAGATGAGATAGGGGTATAATCGTAAAACAACGATAAACCACGATAGTAACGGTTGCACAGCACCAGGTCGGGTACGGCAGTCAGGTAGAAGTCACATCCGCCCATTAGCCGTGCCGCGTACACGAGCCAGATGGTCCGGCGTGATCACAAGATAAGAGAGATCTCACTAAGGCCGATTGGATCGTACTGATCCCTAAAAGTGTAACGGGATTAAAGGTACAACCAGTCGTCGGCTAAGGACGTGCGCCAAAGCCAGAAGACTTACGGAGGCCTTGACAAGGAGTCCTGGTCAGTCGAGAGTATTCCCGGTGGAGAGGTGGTCCATGTCAAGAGAAAGTGTGTAACGAAACGTTGTCCGTCTTGCCTCGAGTGCTCGAAGGCAGAGGGACGCGATAACGATGTACAAATCACGCGAGTAAAATGAAGACATGTGTATTTAAATAATAGGGAAATTAGGTAATTAATTCACTTAAATACCAGAATATTATTGAGCAATTTAATAGGGTCAAATGGCAATAAACAATGTTTAGTGTGCAAGTGTAAAGAAATCATGAGAATAGATAAAATTGTGCTCACGGCTTTTAAATTAATAAGAATCATTTAAATATTATCAAATAAAATTATTCAGGTCATTCATTAAGCTTAACAGTACATGGTTTAACTTGTACAAGGATTAGATGGCATTTAAAGCAGGGATATAGAGCAATTAAAGGTTCTGGCCGAAATTTCAGAACGCGACGGGGTGCCTGTCGCGATCACGTCGCGACGGGGCACATGGGCGCGTCAAACTGCTAACGCGGCGAGAGTTCCCGTCCGGTCCAGGTCGCAACGGGGCGGCCTGGCGAGACGGGCGAACCGGCCTGGTCTAGCCCGGTTCGGGTGAGAACGCGGTGGTACAGGCAGCCGCGTATGAACGCGTCGCCTTAGCCGGCTGCGACCTCCCCGTATCGCGACGGGTCGCGCCGCCGCGATAACAGGGATGTCCGGCCTTTTTTCTATTTTTCTCTGGGTGGACCCTCTTACACAGGGTCATTCTAAATCTGTATAAAATCGCACGGTGATCCAAAAAGCACGAAACTAGTTTTAAACGAAAGTAGACATGTATATCTATCAACATGCACGATTAATTTGAAAATAGACAAGGTTTAGATATGCATTGACCAGGTTACTTTTCGGTTACCTAAACAGGCGCAGTCAGAGTTCAATGAATTAATTAGAGATGTATACATGATGAAAAATTATGAAACAGCGGCGTTTGAAAGCTAACATATAGTAGTATTATTATAATTTTATCATGGAATGATGTCAAGTTGCATGAGGTTAAAAAGGAAACAAGGAGGGTCGAGTGCACAGGTTGATAGATATTCAAAGATTTAATTCTCCCTCATGGAAGATCGAAATCAAGCAAGACCAGGGCGTTTGAAGATAATAAGATGTAGTATATTGAGAATTTTATCAAGGCATGAGAGCAAGTACACGTGGGGATTATAGAAAACACAAGATCTCAGTTCATGGTAACAGCAAGAATTCATGAATTAAATTCGCCCAAATGGGTGAACGAAATACCACGAGACCATAGGGCTTTGAAGAGGTACATGAAGGCTATCTAGGGTAATTATTTCACGATTTTAGCTGAGTGATTGCCTACCTTTGTCGTGGAGTAAGAAAGCCCTAGTTTCACTACTAGAAAAGGAGCATACGTAGACGACTTCAAAATGTCTACAAAAATGTAAAAACCGTCTGCAAATTATTTTGTAGACAGTTGTGCAGCCGTCTACATAGTCGTCTACGAAAAATGCGTCTACAAAAGATAAGTAGACGGCTAAACAAAACCGTCTACAAAAGTGTTATATGTAGACGGCTGTGAAGCCGTCTATATGGTTTGTAGACGGTTATGGGAACAGTCTACAAAAAATTTATATATAGACGGTAAAAAGCCGTCTACATATAAAATATATATAGACGGATGTTTCAGCCGTCTACATATTAAATTTTTTTTTTAAAAGTCTAATTCTTCTTCCTCTTTCTCTGCCGGAGCCCGCCATCACCGCCCCTGTCCTGCTCTGAAGCGCGCCCACCCCGGCCACCCTGCCCCCACTGCTGGTCCCCCATGGCCCCTGCCGCCCGTCCTGCCAGTCTGGCCCCCTGCCGCTGCGTCCTCCCCTGGCCTGCTCCCTCTCGCCCATGCCGCCGCACCCTCCCTGGCCGGCCCCGTCTTGCCCCTCCCCAGCCACCTCCCTGCCTCACCTTCGCCGCCGCGGTTGCCGCCATCACTGCAAACGTTCTCCCCCAGCTCCACTGCGAACATCCTCCCCCACCGTCAGCCCCGTGTAGAGAAACAGCAGCAGTGGATGCCTCTCCCCCTGCCCGCGGCCGCTTCCCGTCGCCGGGGAGGGAGAGGGGGGCGATAGCTGAGGGCGAGGGAGAAGAGACGTCGGAGGCAATCATGGCGATGGCGAGGGCACCGGAGAAGAGATGTCGGAGGCAATCATGGCGAAGGCGAGGGCGCCGGAGACGGGTGGGTGGCTGACGGGCCTGCGGAGGAGGATTCACGAGACCCGGAGCTAGCCTACGAGGAGGTGGAGACGAGCCGCCTCATCCGGGAGCAGCTCGACGCCATGGGCGTGCCGTACTGGTACCACCTGGCGGAGACCGGCCTTGTCGCCTCCATCAGTCACGGTGGCCCTCCGGGCCGACATGGACGCCCTCCCCATCCAGGTCCGCTTCAGACGAAACACCACCACCACCAGCGCACACCCCTGAGTGGAACAAGCACCAGGGCTTAATTTAATGAGAAAATACTTATGTTGGGAATGGGATGTCTTCTCATCTCCACGTCCCCCTAAATCCATCCACCGGGAGTTGCTAATTTGGCGCCCGGGCAGGAAATTTAGAAGGATTTGGCGCCCAGGGGAGGGGGGAAATTTTTAAGGGATTTGGCGCGGGGGAATATTTTCGGGATTTGGCGACTTTTGGGGTTGGAGATAGTAATAATTTATATTAATATATAAAATATTAAGATTTTAAAATAGTAAATTATAAATAAAATTATTAAATTAAATATATATCAAAATATAATTTTAATGTATTAACATAAAGTAAAAATTAAGTATATTAAAAATTAATTTATAAATAAGATGTACAAATCTATTATATTACATTAGATATATGCATGTAGATATAAATACATAGATATATACATATATACATAAGATAATACCTACATAGATATTTAGTCTATATATATATATAAATATAGATATATATATAGGTCTATATATAGTATTTCATATATAACTATATATCTATATTTACATAAATATCTATGTAAATATAATATCTACAATATATTATATATATATTATTCATATGTAGACCGTTTATAATATATTATATTATACATATCTTGCTACTTGAAATCATATATATACGTAGATGGTACATAAGTTATATCAAATTTGTAGACAGCTACAATAAAGTCGTATACATAAAGTGGTTGTCAAATAAATACAGTATTACTTTAACAAATATATCGACATAAATATAAATATATATCTATGTATAATATATATATATATATAAACTATATATATAATACATATATATCAAACTATATATATTAATATAAATATTAACATTAATATATTTTTGTATTTTAGTTGATTATTTTTATATTTTTATTCTCTTATGTCGCATAAGAATAATAAAATTCACTTTGTAGACCGTCCCTAAAAGATATATATATTTTTAAATTGGGACACCCAAGTTAATTACCTACGATCTCCTTCTCTATACAAAAATATTAATTCAATAATGTTGACATTTATTGCATTCAAGGAGTGGTACGAGTATAGTTTATATATTTGAAATTTACATATATTTATATATTAATACTATGAGTATAGCCATCAATTTAAAAAAGTTAGCATTATAATATATAATTTCTATAATATTCATAATCAACTACATATCAAATAATTATTCTTATTAATCATTTTTATCTTAAAATTACTTTATATATATAAATTTAAATCTTAAGTTTGAATATTTATTTGATGAGTATAATTATATGTAAAATAATTTACATATAAATATGTATGTAGACGGCTCATTAGGCGTCTACATATGTTAGGTAGACGGCTTTAGCAAACCCGTCTACGTATCATATATTCGTAGACAGATAAAAGTAGACGGCTGCTTTAGCCGTCTAGGAATGTATGATATGTAGACGGCTAAAAAAACCATCTACGTATCATACATTCGTAGACGGCTACAAGAAGCCGTCTACAAATGCTAGTTTATGTAGTGGCTTAGATTTTCAGCCGTCTACTATATCCTACATTTTTGTAGTGTTAGATGATGAATTATGAAAACCCTTCTTGCTCCAAGCCTTCCTTCCTTGCTCCTTGGTCCAAATCTTCTCCTCTTCCTCTCCAAAAGTATTAGAACGAAATTGTGGGGTGCTAGGGTCAAATGGGGGGTGTTTTGATGTCTTGTAGAGTTCTAAATCACATAAAACTCTTTCCTCTCATTAATTATGAATTTTCATAATTATCACATATTTTCTTGCTATATCTATCTAATTGGGTAGGGAGAGGTCTAATTTCGTGCGTAATGGTTTAGGATGGATTAGAACTCTTATTAAGATATATATGAGTCATATTAGTACTTTAATGACCTTTTTAATTAAGAGATAATATAGTTATAAATTCCCTATTTAATTTGGGTCTCTTATATTTAACCCAATTGTCTCTCATCTAAATCCCAATTTTAGATTAGGATAGAGTCCTATTGGGTTAGACTAGGGTTAGGACTCTTTTTAAGATGATAAGAGTTAAAATACTCATTATCTTAACCCTTTTATTTTATTAATATTTTAGGTACGAATTTACTTATTTAACTCTCATCTCATGGTGGACTCTTCATAATGGGGCCCAAAACTTATGCTAGGACCATTAGTAAAACCCATTACTAATTGATAATGGGTATTGATTAATTCCAATTATTCACCCTTTATCCTTATGTAAATCTATTTATCCACTTATTCAAGTAATTTCATATTTTTATTTCAATTAAATATTATTCATGCCAATATTTCTAACCTTCATCATTTGGGCTCTTACTCTTGGCCCAAAACTCATGTGAGCTTAATGTACAACCCATGTACTTACTTACTTAATGGGTTTTATTTATCCTTTCATTAAGAATTTATTTATGGGCCAAGATTGTCCATTGGTCCAAATATCATAATGGGCTATCATCCCATTATTTAAAGTCTAATCATAATTTATTTTAATTATAATCCACTTTGGATCATAAAATAATGGATTCCTCGACTTATCCTTAATTATGCTAATAAGTCGCATAAATTCTTAAACTAAGTCCAAATGATTTTCTACGCCCAAATTTCATGATGGGTCATTAGAGAACATTATTTAAAGTATGACTATTATTTTTACGAAATTTTTATAGGGGTTTATGCATGCAATAATGATGCGTACCATTTAATTAATTGAATTTATTAATAGATAAAATTTCTATTTATCTATAATTTGAATTAATAGATTTTCCGGGTACTACATCCTCCCCCACTTAAATAGATTTGGTCCCCAAATTCATATGATATGATACGAATACCAATTTACTCGGAATATTTCTTGCTCTCCCTTGAATCATGTTGTTAAGGTCTTGTGTTAACCCCTGTGCGGTGCTTTGCAAGTCTCACAATTGTGCATGCTCACCAGCCATCTCCACTAATCTCCTGCGAGCAATAATACTTATTATTTCTTTTTAGACTTTTGGGTGCTTAAAGTATTACCAAGTTGATACTTATATCTATAGATAAATGTATTTAGATCTTAACCATGGTTCTACCCAATCCCACATAGGTATGGTAGTTGACTTAGACACATGTCAGGGCAATTCACCTAGAACATCCTAGACTTAAATTATCTAATTAAGGACATCCTAGGCTCTGATACCAACTGTCATGCCCCGCCAATTTAGCAGCGGAATAAATCGGGGAGGCATGAACAACGAGTATGGTAATGTAAATTGCGCATACATTCGCAAATATCAGAGCAACTAATGAACAATAATTGCAATAAAACTCATCATTTTATTGATAATTCATCTAAACTATTACAACCACTAATTCAGAGCCAAAACATAGGGCTCAATGACATTTTACATACTATGAGTACTAAGGTCATTCCATCGCTATGACGCTCATCACTCCGGTCCAATCCCGTTGTTGGGTGTATGGTCATTCCTGACTTATCTGAAAACACAATAACAAATAATGAAGGGTGAGCGATAACACTCAGTAGGACTTATATCTCGTGTAAACAAGCATGCTTTAAGTGATTAATGTCTTGTAAACGCAGGTTAACTAGAGAGAACGATCATGTATAGTTGAGAGAGTAATAGTACAAGATAACAAGTGAACGATAATACATTTCTCAAGAGTATTGCAAAACTAGGATGACAACATAACGAGATAGCGTGTAACAAGATAGTGTATAACAAGATAGCGTGTATCAAAATGACATGTAATAGGATAGCTTGTATCAAGGTGGCGTGAACGAGATAGCTGTATATCAAGATAGCGTGTAACGAGATTGCATGTAAAGAGATAGCATGTATGGTTGCACAACGGTGCACTAGCGAGTACGACAATAGTCACTTTGGGACAGTAGCGTTTAATGATAGTACATTTCGTCTAAACTCCTCAGACTAATGTTAATCAGTCAGTGCTAGAACACTAATAGCACAGAACTGGCACAATATGTCTGAACTCCTCAGACTAATAGTAAAACAATTAGATGTCTAGCCAATGTCGAGATAGTCAGAACCGGTGCAATGCATAACACCGTCAATAGCCCCTGGCGTATTTTCGGGTGGCTCTCTGCCCCCAGGACTAGATTGGAGCCCCTCGGACACTCTCTGTGCCCTGCACACTTAGCATTAAAGTTAGTAGGTCACCAGACCCATATTATGGCGCTAGACAGTCATGTATAGTACAAGCAAGGGAGCCACAACAGCTCAAGAGTTTTAAGATAGTACTAGATGAATAGACGAGATAGTAGAGTGAACTTGAATAGATGAGAGTACAATGATAGTAGATGAGATAGGGGTATAATCGTAAAAAAACAAATAAACCACGATAGTAACGGTTGCACACACCAGGTCGGGTACCGGCAGTCAGGTAGAGAAGTCACATCGCCCATTAGCCGTGCCGCGTACACTGCCAGATGGTCCGGCGTGATCACAAGATAAGAGATATCTCACTAAGGCGATTGGATGTACTGATCCCTAAAAGTGTAACGGGATTTAAAGGTACAACCAGCTCGTCAGCTAAGGATGTGCGCCAAAGCCAAGAAGACTTACGGAGGCCTGACAAGGAGTCCCTGGTCCAGTCGAGAGTATTCCGGTGGAGAGGTGGTCCATGTCAAGAGAAAGTGTAACGAAACGTTGTCCGTCTTGCCTCGAGTGCTCGAAGGCAGAGGGACGCGATAACAGTGTACAAATCACGCGAGTAAAATGAAGACATGTGTCATTTAAATAATAGGGAAATTAGGTAATAATTTCACTTAAATACCAGATATATTATTGAGCAATTTAATAGGGTCAAATGGTAATAAACAATGTTTAGTGTGCAAGTGTAAAGAAATTATGAGAATAGATAAATTGTGCTCACGGCTTTTAAATTAATAAGAATTATTTAAATATTATCAAATAAAATTATTCAGGTCATTCATTAAGCTTAACAGTACATGGTTTAACTTGTACAAGGATTAGATGGCATTTAAGGCAGGGATATAAGAGCAATTAAAGGTTATGGCCGAAATTTCAAGAACGTGACGGGGGTGCCTGTCGCGATCACGTCGCGACGGGGCACATGGGCGCGTCAAACTGCTAACGCGGCGGGAGTTCCTGTCGCGGTCCAGGTCGCGACGGGGCGGCTGGCGCGACGGGCGAACAGCCTGGTCTGGCCTGGTTCGAGGTGAGAACGCGGCGGTACAGGCAGCCACGTTATGAACGCATCGCCTTAGCCAGCCGCGACCTCCCCGTATCGCGACGGGTCGCGCCGCCGCGATAACAGGGATGTCCGGCCTTTTTTCTATTTTTCTCTGGGTGGACCCCTCTTAACACAGGGTCATTCTAAAATCAGTATAAAATCGCACGGTGATCCAAAAAGCACGAAACTAGTTTTAAACGAAAGTAGACATGTATATCTATCAACATGCACGATTAATTTGAAAATAGACAAGGTTTAGATATTCATTGACCAGGTTACTTTTCAGTTACCTAAACAGGCGCAGTCAGAGTTCAATGAATTAATTAGAGATGTATACATGATGAAAAATTATGAAACAAGCGGCGTTTGAAAGCTAACATATGTAGTATTATTATAATTTTATCATGGAATGATGTCAAGTTTGCATGAGGTTAAAAAGGAAACAAGGAGGGTCGAGTGCACAAGTCTGATAGATATTCAAAGATTAATTCCCCTCATGGAAGATCGAAATCATCAAGACTAGGGGCGTTTGAAAGATAAGAGATGTAGTATATCTGAGAATTTATCAAGGCATGAGAGCAAGTACACGTTGGAGATTATAGAAAACACAAGATCTCAGTTCATGGTAACAGCAAGAATTCATGAATTAAATTCGCCCAAAGGGTGAACGAAATACCACGAGATTATAGGGCTTTGAAGAGGTACATGAAGGCTACCTAGGGTAATTATTTCACGATTTTAGCTTGAGAGATTGCCTACCTTTTTCGTGGAGTAAGAAAGCCCTAGTTTGATGACGAATTATGAAAACCCTTCTTGCTCCAAGCCTTCTCCTTCCTTGCTCCTTGGTCCAAATCTTCTCATCTTCTCACCAAAAGTTTAGCACGAAATTGTGGGGTGCTAGGGTCAAATGGGGGGGTGTTTTGATGGCTTGTAGAGTTCTAAATCTCTAAAACTCTTTCCTCCTCATTTAATTACGAATTTCATAATTATCACATATTTTTCTGCTATATCTATCTAATGGATAAGGGAGAGGTCTAATTTCGTGGGTAATGGTTTAGGATAGGATTAGGACTCTTATTAAGATAATATGAGTCATATAGGCTTTAATGACCCCTTTTTAATTAAGAGATAATATAGTTACGAATTTCCCTATTTAATTTGGTCTCTTATATTTAACCAAATTGTCTCTCATCTAAATCTCAATTTTAGATTAGGATAGAGTCCTATTGGGTTAGACTAGGGTTAGGACTCTTTTAAGATGATTAAGAGTTAAAATACTCATTATCTTAACCCTTTTCTATTTATTAATATTTTAGGTACGAATTTTACTTATTTACTCTCATCTCATGGTGGACTCTTCATAATTGGGCCCAAACTTTATGCTAGGACCATTAGTAAAACCATTACTAATTTGACTTAATGGGTATTGATTTAATTCCAATTATTCACCCTTTCCTTATGTAAATCTATTTATCACACTTATTCAAGTAATTTCATATTTTTATTTCAATTAAATATTATTCATGCCAATATTTCTAACCTTCATCATTTGGGCTCTTACTCTTGGCCCAATAACTCATGTGAGCTTATTGTACAACCCATGTACTTACTTTACTTATGGTTTTTATTTATCCTTTTCATTAAAGAATTTATTTATGGGCCAAGATTGTCCATTGGTCCAAATATCATAATGGGCTATCATCCCATATTATTTAAAGTCTAATCATATATTATTTTAATTTATAATCTACTTGGATCATAAAATAATGATTCCTCGACTTATTCCTTAATTATGCTAATAAGTCGCATAAATTCTTAACTAAGTCCAAATGATTTTTCTACGCCCAAATTCATGATGGGTCATTAGAGAACATTATTTAAAGTATGACTATTATTTTTACGAAATTTTTATAGGGGTTTATACGCATGCAATAATGATGCGTACCATTTTAATTAATTGAATTTATTAATAGATAAAATTTCTATTTATCTATAATTTTTAATTAATAGATTTTCCGGGGTACTACAGAAAGTCAGGATACGGAAAGGCTCGAAGGCTACGGATTGCGTCCTTTAACCGCTTCCGCACGACAATCGTGAAAGTTTTATTGATTGCAAAGCCAGCTCGAAGATCGGATCGCAAGTTGCTCGCAATTATCGACACGCAATCAATTGCGGAAATCTCGGGTGAATCTCGGAGCACATCCTCAACCACTTTCCTAAACCCATTCACGAAGCCACTATAAAAGGGTGAGTCATCTCTCGCATCAGAGGTATGCAATCTCTAACACGAAACCTTGTCTCTCCGACTGGCCGAATCTGACTTGCGTCGGAGTCCACCTCCACTGAAGTCACTCGGTGGTTTTTCAGGTATGACATCAGGCGACAAGCGCTCGCGGTCGATTCGTCTTCATTGGGAGTCACTCGGCAGAGGCCGAGTCCGTTACTCCCATAGTACATCTCGGCTACGGAGCTGCCGCCACCAGCCGTTTGGCGTCTGCGTGAGGCCGTGTAACTCTTGCCTTGGTTAGGCCGAGCAGGACACCCCCTGCGTCAGTCAGATGAGTGACAACTCGCCCCCAACCTGAGCCGAATGGCCGAGTGACGACCAGTATTGTTGGATCGAATGGCAAGCAAAACAGTCCTAGAGGGGGGGGGGGCGAATAGGACTTTTGACCTTTTAAAATTTCTTCTGAAAATCAAGCACTAAATAAACAGTTAGTACTCAAAGTGATGTGTTGTGTGTTTCAAGTGTAGGCTTGGCGGAAACAATCACACAAGAAATTGGACACAGATTTTATTCTGGTTCGGCCCTTCCCACATGGAATTCCTACATCTAGTCCTCAAGCCAACCACTTGAGATTTCACTAAATCTGCCAATGAATTGGCCTTCTCTCACCCTTGAGAGGAATTACAAACCCACTTGTTCCCAAGCAAGTCTTCCCAATACAGGGGTACAGCAATGCCTTTTCACCAAGGCCTTCCCTACACCAGAGGGGCAAAGTGCAGAGATAGATTTCTGCACAAATATAAGGAAATTCGACAGAGTGTGTTTGCCTCAAAATTGAGCACAAAACACACAGACTTCAGATGGATACAACAGATATAGAATTGACTCTAAATCCTATCTGAAGTAAAAGGGGTGGACTAAAGAGAATTGAAACTGAGTACAATAGCCACCCACAAACAAATTCTCCACAAAATTTTCTGAACGCAAGGAAGCTCTCAGAGGAAGTCAAGCATGAAGACTTCAGAGGGAGCTTGAGGAATTCGAATGACTCTTTCAGGAGAATCAGACTTGAATGTATTTTCTGGATTCTCACTTCAAGGATGATCTATCTGTGTCTCTCTGTATCTTTATCTGTTCCTCTTGAGCTCCTTTTATAATCTTCAAAAATATGACTGTTTGAGAGGATGACCGTTGGAGCTTTGTGGCCGTTTGCAATATAGCTGTTTGAGGAGGAATTCTGGGATCCTTTGAGTCTTGAAGAGATTGTCCAACATGCCTTCAAGTATGCTTCTTCCCGAGGTCTTCATTTTGATAATAGCTAGAAGATAAGCTCTTGTAGCAAGTAGCTGAGGGAGAGGCACGCTGAACACATGCTCAATAAATGCCTGTTGCAAGGACAAGTCACAAGAGAAAATGTATCTCCATACCCTTGAGGTAGGTGGGTCAGAAAAATCAGTACAAGGCATGGAACCTAGTATCCCACAAGTATTACAGACAGTAGACAGATAGACAAAAAGTTAAAGTAAGGGTCTTTTAGTGGTAGGTGAGATGGTCAGATGCCATGCGTCTGAGTTTACACAATGCTATGTGTCTTGTGAAGCTAACAATAAGGCAAGGTAGGACATCAGGACTGAGGATTTCAAGGAGAAACTTTTCAGAATATGTTTAGCACATGATAATTAATTTAGAAGCTGACATGTCAAATCCTGTCAGAAATATATTAATAATCTTCGAAGTTTGCATACAACAATCCTCCTATTGATTTTACTTAAGATAATCAAACTAGATTTGATGATCTTCATATAGTTTAGAAAAATAGAGAGCTGACAAATATAAGAGGTACGTGCAGAATTGTCAGTGTAGTTGAATGTGAACAGGAGTCGATTGGAGTAAGAGTGATTCGACTCATGAGTGATCATGGTGATTTGACTACAATAGGTGAGGATTTCTAAGGTATTCGATTGATAGTTGAAGGTAGAATACAACTGTAAAAGTCATCAGTCGAATTACAAAGAAAAATACATTCGACTGTAAGAGTCGAAGTCATCAGTCGAATCACAAAGAAAAAGACATTCGACTGTAAGAGTCGAAGTCATCAGTCGAATCCCAAGAAAAAGACATTCGACTGTAAGAGTCGAAGTCGTCAGTCGAATCACAAAGAAAATATATTCGACTGTAAGAGTCGAAGTCATCAGTCGAATCACAAAGAAAAAGACATTCGACTGTAAGAGTCGAAGTCATCAGTCGAATCACAGAGAATGACATTCGACTGCAAGAGTCGAAGTCATCAGTCCAATCACAGAGAAAGACATTCGACTGTAAGAGTCGAAGTCATCAGTCGAATGGTATGTAAACGATGTAGACTTAGAAAAAATTCGATGACTTCTGACTGCTATTCTGAAGGAGTCGAATATGACAGTCAGATTCAGTATGCTGAGAGATAGTTGTGGCCTTAGAAAATTTTGAGGATACTGTTACCTAAAACTTTGTGGTATAAAACATATATTTAAAGATTTGTCATAGCAAAACCATAATTTTATAAAAACTAAGAAAATCATTATATTTCTTAGAGGTAGTTGCTCAACAAGTATCACCAGTCCCCCGACTTTTTGCTCAGATTGTGGCGGCAAACTGAGGAAAAAGATGTCATTATTCAGACGCCGTCGTGCACCTTTCTGCGGATCGCGTTGCGCGTTGCCATGATCACAAAAAGGCGTCGCGGTCTCCAGAGAGTTATGACTTTTCGCTTCTTCCTTGAACGGCACGCTAATTCTCCCCCCACGCTAGGCCATTCTGCTCGGCTAGCAACTGACTTGAGCGTCGGAGTGTCTCCCCGCCGAGCCCACTCAGCGGGCTTTGCAGGTCAGGTCGTGAGCTTGGGAGCAGCGTCACACGTCGGCCAAGCACGCCTCAAAAGAGATTCATCGGCTTGGTCGTCTCGGCTCGGTCTGACGAGGAGCGCCTCAGCGGTCACCTCGGCAGGAGTCGACCTATGTTACTATAGCAGTAACAGATATCATTAGATTCAAAATATTGTCGAGAAAAAATTACTACAATTGGAGAAGATCCACACAGTTGGTGGAGATGACTACTATTTGAGTTGTTTAATGTTTTTCACATTTGAGTAGTTTAATGTCTCTTTGATAAGATTAGAGGGGGGAGATTGTTGAATCGGTCAAGTCTAATGAAAGGTCTACATGAGGACAGAAGGAGTTAGTTCCCAAACCAACTCTGAACCCACACATGGCAGGGTGTTTTAAAATGACTAGTGTTAAGCCTTCTCATTATAAAAGGTGAGATGGCACACCCATGCACATAGTGAACAAGAAAGCAAGTTGTGCAGTTCCATTACATACACGGTGAGAGAGAGAAAAGAGAGAAGAGGAGGAAAAATAAGGCAGAAGGGAGCAGTGTCTCCAGGTTTCTTCGAGCATCTTTTTTTTTTTTTTTTTGGAGTTTTCATTTTGGCTATCAACCTCAGAAGTTTGTGATGGTGGCTTTAGAGGTGTGGTTTCTATATTTTTATAGAGATTGTAATTCTTAGTTAATTTGTAGTTTGAGCGTGGAGTCGCTATATTATTTTTAATTTATTAGAGTAAATTGAATTTGTCTTCAAATCCTATGTGCAATCTCTGTTGTACACTTTATTTTTATAATTCTATAATATTTCATCCTTGTACAGTTGTCAAATTTAATTCACGCTGGTTGTTTGTTTATGGGGATGGTTAAAAAAAACGTTTTTACAACATTGATATGTACAAAAAGTTATGTCAAAAGATTTGCAACAAGACTGCAAACCCGCCACCACCCTCGTCCACGACCACCATCAATTACGAGCAACATGCCCATCCTGTGTTCTCCAACAACGCACAGCTTTGTTTCTTGTTCCTGTAAAATCAGACAACAGTGGAAAGTGGGGGATCTGACGTCCTCACCTGCGGAGTCTGGTGAATCTCTTGCATGCACGGTGGGCGGGTGACATCGAGGGGTCCATTTATTTATTTGCACAGGGGGGGGGGGGGGTGGCTTCTGCAATTCGTGGTACCTTCTTCCATGTGACTGCACAGGAGTGCAGAGGTCCCGTGAACTGTGGGCGCGACGGAGATGGCACGGGTTCAGATTTCACTGTGCTCTCTTCTCTCTCTCATATGCATATTATTATAATCTTTTTCTGAACTCTGTCAGACCGTGTTGTTCGGATGAAACGGGGCCTCCTGTACCTGATCACCGTCAGCCTTTGTACAATTTACATGCTGATTATTTCCTATACGTACGTGCTTGTTTCGATGAGGAGACAACAGGCTTCACCAACTCAGGTAATTAAGCTATATCTACATAAGATGCATACACCAGTACTGTTCTGATGCTTTTCGCAGGCAGGACTTTGATCACAGGAGCTAGTTAATTAGTTGCAAATTAATATAGAAGAAGAATAATAGATAAAGATGAACACTAAATCCAACTGGGGAGTTGAATGATTTGTTCCGAATTCTTCTGGCCGTAATATATATATATATATGCAAACAATTCCTTACAATAACCAAGAACGACATGCTGAACAACCCAACTTCGTTATATACCGATTATCTCAAACATATATAATTTCGTATACGGTGCTGACATATATATATATATATGCGTGTGAGGAGTCTGAATAAACTACGTGAGACCTCTGATGAAGTCATGAACAGGCACGGCAGTTTGGTGCAGTAAATTAACTAATTACACACACAACCTACACGAGCACAATTTACGTCAGCTAATTAAGATGGAGATCTGGGCATTAAAAAACTGGCCATCCTCCCAACATGTACATGGAACGCGCGGCTACTGCAAGTCAGAAAGGCATCTTCATTGGCCGGATGCAGAAAACAACTCTCTGGACCTCGTCCCTTGTGCCAGGTTACCAGCTCTCATTTTTTAAACATCGGGCTCTGGATGGATGCAGAATATTTATAACACATTGAAATCCGCAAATTCTCTCTGTTTACTTTTGTTTAATCTGATTCACAGCAGGCCCTAGACGTACTGAGATATCTAGATTCCTTCGTTTACGTTGGGCTAATTAAAATACTGCATAATTCTGCTGTACTTTACAAACAAACCCTATATTTTTATTATTTTTTCCATCCGAAACGGCTGTAAACTAAAACCAGAACGGGAAGAAGAGTGCTAAGATACCAGTTTCTGATCCCTCATCGTAGTTACCTCTGTAACTATAAGAATCAGCTGCTACTGTTCATGGAGAGGTGGGTGAAAAGACTAGACGATCGATACTAGAAAGGTACTTTTGTTAATCTCAATGTGCGATTGATACGAGGAGGTGTAAGTCTTTGTGGGGGGCTCAGATGTAACCAGCAGCAGTCTGCAGCAGCCAAACTTGAACGGAATAGGAGTTGTACATATTCATATGTTAGAGAAGGGCTTTAATTACTATTTAGAAAATTTTCATCTGAAAAAAAGAATAAACAGCTTTAACAAGGCGTTGCGCTAATCAGCGGAGGGTGGGGGGGCCTTTTGCCCTTTCTGATCTTCTCTCTCTGGGCATGACAAAATTGGGACTTGATAGGTCAAGCAAAACCTTTCACCTTTGCATATAGTTGATACATAGATACTTTTAATTTCTTCCAATGGGGATAATGCCTCAGAGAAAGGGCCCCTCAAATTATTTGCACCAATAATTTAAGACAGCTAGCCCATCAAGATTATGTTTGCCCACCACCTTCAACAAAAGAGCCAAAAAAGACAAGGATGATATATTCTCAAATGGTCCACCATACATCTCTTTAACCATAAAAGATACTGTGGACACCAAACATGAAAGAGCAAAGAAGGTGTTGCAAATTAAGCTCATGTGGTTTCCATTTAAATTTGAATCTGTTTGGTTTATACATCATCTCAAGCTCCACTCCACAACCCACCCAGAACAAGATTTTATTCCTAAGCAAAACCACAAAGCAGAAAATAAAAAATAAAAAGAAAAGAAAACTCATTTTTTAATATTAGCGCCGTATATACAAACATCTCCTCTCACTCTCCCTCTCAAACAAACAAATTAATCTTCTGTCTCGCGGTGGTGTTCCTGATCACCATCATCTACGGATACATGCATCAGAAGAGCCCTTCTAAGCCACCGCAACGCCGGTGTAGAAGAGCCTGCCGCCGGAGTAGTTCGAGATGGACACGTCTGAAGAAAGCTTTGGAACTTGACCCGCATAGTTTTCTTGGTACTCGTCGATCACAATCTGTCGGTACCGGCACTCCATGCTACAGAAGGCCTTCTCCCCCCTGTTAAAATAATAATCAGCAGCAGGAAAGTTCCGATCAGCAATACTCCAAATCGTCGTGACGAAAGTCTATAGAGTCGAACAAAAAGAAGCTAGCTGCTGGAACACAAGATGATTTTGCCCGACAAAATGTTTTTTTTTTTTTTTGTGATCTATCAGTGTTCATTGTTATCCATCAAATACACAAATATTAGCATAAACCCATGAAACGAAAGGTGACAAGGATTTCAAATTCCTAGTTCTTCAATCTTAAGAAAAGTTTATAAGAAAAGAAAAAATAAATAAACCCACGAGCTAGCTCAAGTACTGTAGATCTTAGAATGAGAAGAGAAAGAGAGAGAAAGTAGTGATGGTCTACCTGTACATGTAGATATCTTCTCCGTGGAGCTTCTTCTTGCATAGGTAGCAGGAACTAAGGAAATCCGCCGCGGGGAAGACCCGGAAATCCTCAGCAGCCGTCCTGTGTAAATATGCAGAAGAACACAGAGATCCACGCTCCCCCCACCTCGCTTCGCAACCGTCTTCCTCCTCATCAACTGCGCAGAATACCCCCCTGCAGGTGTTCTTCCCCCGCACAGCACCGCCACCAGCTGCACCGGCGCCGCCGCAGCACCCCTCCCAGGTGACGCCGCCCCCGACCCTCGCGGGCGAGCCCAACACCGGCGACGGGGCCCCCACCGGGGGCTCCCCATGACGGCCTTCGCCGCGACGTCCCCGCCGCTGCCTGACTTCTCCAACGCCGCTACGATGCCGAGCCCCACCCCGGCCGACTCCCGGTTCTTCCACCCCCTGGGGGAGCGCTCCAGCGGGCTCATCACTGTCTCCGCAGCCCGATGCCCATCCCTAGCTTCCACGGTTATCGGCTCCGGCTTCTTCGAGTCCCACGCCAGCCGGGTTCGCTTCCCCAGCATGGCCGGAGTCTCCTCCTTTCAGATGGAAGAAGAAGACAGCAGTAGAAGATAGAGAAGAAGAGGGGAGAGAGGAACGGTGTAGAAAGAGAGCGAGCGCAAGTGGGAGTGCAACCCCGAAAACCCTTTTAAAGTGCCTCCAGATCCAAATGCTTACATACTATAATATTATCCATCTTGATGATGGTGGTTTTTTGTGTTGTTTAAATAATTTTATCAGATTCTTTTATTCTTATCAATTTTTAGGAGGCCGGTTGGTGACAAGATCATCAAACATCGTTTTCATGACAATAATTTATTCCGTTTGTATATTTTCTATCTCCCTTTGGAAGAAGGGCTTTGATTAATAAATTATTGAGGTGAGATGAAATTGGTGATCGATCCGAATCCCTTCAAGCCCGGCACTGTTGCAGTGATCTACTTAAACAAATTAATAAGAAAGTTTAAGATACAAGGAACGGTGAGCTCATCCAATGAGAGCTCTCTACGTTGTCCACTCTCTACAGAACTATCTGGAAGTTTTCAGCTCTTGTCCTTGTTAGTATTTTTTTTTTTTAACTTTTCAATCTTCTGATCAAAGAAAAGGGGTTTCTCATCACAATTTCTTTTTTTGTAATCCTAGATTAATTTCATTTCAGATGTATATACTTTATTATATGTATATAAAAACAAAAAAAAGATATGGCAAGAAAATTAGTTCTATATAGTTAAAAGAGAAAATTTGTTAGCTTTAATTGGTGGTTTCTGAATTTCATAATCATGAAATTTAAAGTTCAATACTCTCTTAAAAAAAAAAAAAAAAAAAAACCTAAGTTCAACCCTGAGCTTCCCCAAACATATATCCCCACCCCAATTAAAGTTCAATACTCTCAAAATCGTATGATGGAGGAAAAAGAGCAACCCATTTGATCTAACTTTAAATTATGTTTTTCAAATTAGATGGTACAAAAATGTTTTAGCAAAGTGAATGACGAAAGGAACAGATCATGATTAGACTCTTGACTCCCCAAGCACTTAATCAATTTGAGGGAGATGAGAACAACCTGGGGGATCGAACTCAAATACAAATATAGTCATGAAAGTTATTTTTATTTATTCAAAGAAAATGAGATCTAATTTGAAATCCTTTTTTCATTCGAAGTTATCTATAAACAGTTCTTTTTAAAAATGATCGCGCTGATCATCTTACACACCTAACTCGTTCTAGGGAGGTGAGAGGTCACTTAATCTGAAACGCCCATCCCTAATGATTAGGGCATCACACGTGGCTGCACACGAGCGAGACTCGCCAATTAGTATGGTGGGTCTGATTGAAACGTTTCGCGGTGACGTGGAAGGTTGGGACGCGCGGATGGGACCCACCCTGAAGAATCCAAGGTGCCGAATAGCGACAGACATATTTGTGTGACGTTTGTTATATTTTTATCTTGTAATTAAAAATTCAAGATTTTATGTATACGCCCCACCTAATCACGTATGACGTAACATTTGTTATATTTTTATCTTTGTAATTAAAAATTCAAGATTTTATGTATACGCCCCACCTAATCACGTATGACGTAACATTTGTTATATTTTTATCTTTGTAATTAAAAATTCAAGATTTTATGTATACGCCCCTCTAAGTTTGGAACTGCAAAAAAATGACCGTACTTCCATATTTGCTTGAGTACCCTTGATGTATAAATTTAATATTATGTACAACTTTGTGGCAGAGTTATGTGGAAATACGTGCACAATATTCCGTCCACTCTTGCATTACTACTTAGGAGGTTTCAACCATAGTTTGCTGACATGTTTAACTTGATTGTCTTGCACAGTATGATATGATTTGTACTGCGTCGTCCCCCCTCCGCGTCACCCCTCCTTCTACAACGCACCCCGCCATTGGCTTCCTCCTCCCCGCGCCACCCCTCTTGCTACAACGTACCCCACCCTTGGCGTCCTCCTCCCCGCGCCAACCACCTCTGTAGGCCCCTCTCCCCATCCTACCCCCCTCCTCTTTATCGGGCCACCTCCCCCTTCGAGTCCCTCCCTACAATAGGGAGGCACACCCCATGTGTCAGTAGGTTCGTACATTACTAGCAACCGCCGACCCGCCTAACTGTGTAATCTTCCCACGCACAACACCACCATTCGAAGGCCTTTTCATGTCTTGCCTAATTGTCAAAGATAGTCCCATTGAAGCTCTACTCGCGCCGAAGATGGAGGAGATGAGGCGGGGGGATGTCGTCGGAGGTTGGGTGTAACCAGGGAGTGAGGGAGGAAGGTTGTCGGAAGCGGGGGATTGGAGGGTTTCCGAGGAAGGGGGGATTCACCTGTCTTGACCCTGGTAGGGACCGCCCTCTCCTAGCACGGTCTAAAATTACGGTGGCATGTGAATCATAGTTTCAACAATGTGTAAATAAAAAGT
>JACBKR010000163.1:0-42447 GCA_014218235.1 Colocasia esculenta | reverse complement strand
TCTTTTAGTTCTTTTAGGTAAAGCACGTACAGGTTCTTTTCTCTGTTGGCTTCAAAAATGACTGCTCCATCCTTCATAATGCTGCACTTGGATTCTTGAAATCTGATCTGATGACCTTATCGCACAGCTGACTGATACTGATGAGGTTGTGCTTCAGTCCTTTAACACATAGTACATCCTCAATGACTGTCTTGCCTTTGCTGCCTACTGAACCACTGCCTATTACAGTCCCTTTTCCATATCTCCATAGGTGACTGTGCCTCTTCAGCTTCTAGATGGGAAAATAGTCTTCTGTTCCCTGACATGTGCCTTGAGCATCCACTATCCAAGTACCACTTGGATGCTCAAAGATTTCCCTGAAATAAAGACCTAGGCTTTAGGTACCCAAGTTCTTTTGGGTCCTGGTTGATTTTAGGTACCCAGTTATTGTCATCATTTTTCTTTTTGATTACTCATATTTTATGTTTAGTAGGACATGATACTTTAATATGACCTAACTTATTGCAATGACTTTAATATGACCTAGCTTATTGCAATGACATCAAGACATCTTAGTTATTTTTTCAGTTGGTATGTATTTAAGGTTTGTCTTGTATGTTGTGTCTTGTTCAGGTACAAATTTAGGTGTAGGATATATTTTAGGATAAACTTTAGTTTCTTCATTATCGAGGGGAGTATAACCTAATCCATGTTTCTTTTTACCTGACCGTCTAGCACCTTTCAATATTAATCTAGTTTTACCGTTTGTAAATTTTTCTAGAGTGCTTGATAATTTTTCATTTTCTTCTGTGTAACGTGTTGACTTCTTATTTTAAATTATTTACAGTTTCTTGATTTTCCAAATTTGTTAATTGTTCATTTTTATTTTTCAAGTCGTCACATAGTAATTCATTTTCTTTTTTTAGTTCATTATTTGTTTTTTCTATTTGCTCATTTTCAGATTTTAAATCTGAATTAGTATTTTCTAGACATGTTGTTTTTCTTTCTTGCTTTTTAGTAATTTAGATACTTCTCTATATTTACAATATAGTTCATTGAAGGCTTCTTCTAAGTTATCTGAATCAGAATCATTACAAGAAGAAAAGGATGAGTCTGAGTTACCTTGTCTTCTGTGTTGGCCATGAAAGCCAAGTTGGCTTCTTCTTTTCTTCATTGCTTGAGCTCGACTCGCTGTCTGAGTCACTGTTGTTGTCCCAAGCCGCTGCCATAGCTTTCTTCTGAATCTTCTTGGTTTTCTTGAACTTTCCTTCTTTCTGTATTCAGATTTCTTGAGCTTTGGACACTCTGCCTTGATATGTCCTGGCTTCTTACACTCGTAACAGATTGGTTCGGTCTTCTTTCCATCTTGGCTTCGGACCTCTTGAAGTCTTTTCCTTTCTTTAAATGTCTTCTTCCTGACTGATACTTCTTCTTGGCTAGGATGCGTTGTAGTCGTCTTGATAGCATTGCTTCTTCATCTTCGCTGTTGCTTAAGCTTTCATTTTCATATGATGATTCTTCTGATCCATCCTCTTCAGCCTTGAGAGCATTGGACTGTTTCTTTCGGCTAGAGGATTCTCCTAGTCTCTCCATGTTGATCTCATGGCCATAAGGATCCAATGAGTTTCTCCAATGACATCCTTTTCAAGTCATTGGCTTCTTCTATAGCTGTTACCTTGGAGTCCAAAAAGACGGTAGAGATCTAAGGATTTTCCTTACCATGTCTCCCATTTCATAGCTTTTTCCTAATCCTGCTAACCCGTTGTGGTCTTTAAATCTGCTGAACATCTGTGTAATGGTTTCTCCCCCTGCATTTGGAACCTCTCGTACTGTGTCACCAGAATATCTATTCTGGTTTCCTTTACTTTGTCAGTACCTTCGTATGTGATTCTTAGCTTCTCCCCATTTGCTGATTTGCAGGCTGAAACTCTATTAAATTCTTTCTTGCTAAGTGCACAACATAATATGCTCTTGGCTTTGCAGTTGAGAGAAATCTTCTTTCTATCATCTTCTGTCCAGTTGTCTCTATTGTTTAGAATGACTAGATCGCCTTCTTATACTATGGACCATATTTGAAAATCGAATCCTTGTAGGAAGTACTCATTCTTGTTTTTTAGTATGTATAATCTTCACCATCGAACAGCGGTGGCCTGTTGACTGACTGACCTTCGAAGTGACTTTGGGCTACCATTTGATCTTTTCTCTTCAGATCATTGGATCTTCTTCTTTATCGAAGAGACTAGCTCTGATACCACTTGTTGCCTAGCTAGCAAACCCAGAGGGGGGGTGAATGGGATTCTTAAAATTATTGAGAACTAAAATCTTTTCACAAAACAGTCACACAAAACACACTTCGATAGTTGTTAGTGTTAGTAAAGGTAAATAGCAAACACACAAAGGCAATCACGCTACACAAGGATTTATCCTGGTTCGGATCCCCTCTCTTAGGAGTCCTACGTCCAGTCCCTGAGCAATACCTCAGGATTTCACTACCCAATGGTACAATCCCCCTTATGGACCCTTACACATCCAGCGCAGCTGGTCTTCTCTTCACAACCGAAGAGGAATTACACACCCTGGATACCACCAGGTCTTCCTTCTACGCGAAGGGAATACACACCCTGGAACTCCCAGGTCTTCCTTCAACACGAAGGAAGAAAGAACACAAGAATGTGGAAATGAAAACAAGCCCCTAGATCAATCTTATACAATGCTAGATCTGAAGCTAAGACTGAGAAAGAAAGGATCTACAGAATTGATCTCTCTCAGTACTAGAGGCTCTCTCAAGGATCTACACTAATCTCAGAGAGCAAGAGCTAGAACAGATGTGAGTGAAAAACTTGGCTCTTCAGTTTTCTCACAGAAGACTTGAAAAAATCGTTGTACGCATTGTCTATCAATTTCAAGGTGTCTTCTTCTGGAGCTTCAGTCTTCTTTATATATCTTCTATTTGAAATTTGAACGTTGAAGTGCCCGTTGTCTCTAAGCTTTTGTTTACGTTAGACTGCATGTCACTGTAGAGCTTCTTGTTCAACAGTCTTTAGCTTTCCATGCACGCAACAAGAGAAAGAATCTTCTCTGATATCTGTTATCTTCCATATTGTCCAACGTTGTATTGAGGTGCGCTGTCAGAGACCTGCACGCATTAAATGCTAAAACAATAGACAGCTAGGCTGTCTCTTGTTGTCAGTCAATGTTATTGATTTTATATCAAAAAACAAGTTCCATTCTGTTCTTCTAAAAAGATGTTTACAGTATAATCATGGAATAGAAGATATCGTTTGCATGTACTGCACTGATACATTAGTCGTAATAAATGCATGGTTGTCTGAAAGATATACATGAAGATTTTGACTTTTCAATGTATTCAAAAATGAGTTCAAATATCAAATCCATGAAATCATTATATACATGACTTATGAAATCGTTATGCAAAGGAGTCGTATCCATGTAAATCGTTGTGCACTCATAAGCAAACCGATGCACATACAATCGTTATATAGACAAATCGTTATGACTCTATAAGCAAATCGTTATGAGCAAGTTGTCAGAGACACAATGATGTGAGCAAATCATTGTTTGCTGTATCGAATCGTTACGGCGATTAAGTCGTTATGTAACTAAACGAATCGTTACAGTGACAGAGTCGTTGTGTACCTATCGAATCGTTACAAGGATCAAGTCGTTATGAGACTTACGAGTCGTTGTGAAACCGAAATCGTTGTGAGTGCAAATCGTTGTGCTCACTTAAGAAATCGTTGTGAGAGCAAATCGTTGTTCTCACTTATCAAATCGATGCGATGACCAAATCATTGTGAGAGCAAATCGTTGTTCTCACTTATCAAATCGATGCGAAGACCCCATTGTGAGAGTAAATCGTTGTTCTCACTTATCAAATCGTTGCGAAGACCAAATCGTTGTGAGAGCAAATCGTTGTTCTCACTTATCAAATCGATGCGAAGACAAATCGTTGTGAGAGCAAATCGTTGTTCTCACTTATCAAATCGATGCGATGACCAATTGTTGTGAGAGCAATCGTTGTTCTCACTTATCAAATTGATGCGAAGACCAAATCATTGTGAGAGCAAATCGTTGTTCTCACTTATCAAATCGTTGCGAAGACCAAATCGATTGAACCAAGTCGTGTTTTTCTTAGCAATCATTGTGAGATCGATGCGATCACTTAGCAAATCGTTATGGAAGCAAATCATTATGCTTTCTTAGAGAATCGTGTGAGATCGATGCATCACTTAGCGAATCGTTATGGAAGCAATTGTTATGCTTTCTTAGCGAATCGTAGTGAGATCGATGCAATCACTTAGCGAATCGTTATGGAAGCAAATCGTTGTGCGAGAGAGGGAAGTCGTTACAGCATACAGAAAATCGATGTGTACTTAGAGAAATTTCATGCTTGAACTTACATTGCTATAGAGTAAATAATACTTACCCATTAGCTTGTTATTCCTTGTTTCATTTCCTGTACTCAAATCTCATAGAAAATATGTTAGATTAAACTTTATTATAGTTTTGTTAATACTAAAATAATATGTAATTAATTTAAATTATATGGGGATAAACTGATCATCAGGACACGGTTGCAACCCACATGATGCACAACTCGCTGGGACAAGCCCTTAAGTGCCAAAGCACCGTGTGAAGACTAGTAAGGCGCAGTGCTAAGGAGTCAGCACAAGCGTCACAAGTACAGTACTAAACTCAACGCGGAAGTGACCCGCTAAGATACCAGACAAAAGTTTAACTCGGAAGGCCTAGATTACTACCCCGAATAGTTGGCCGGCCCTTAGAACTCACTCGACGGTGCCGAAAACCCTAGCACGACTATCCCGATTGATCGGTCAAACGGCCCCGCCGGTCCCGGTCGAAGCCGACCCCGGCAGGCCCCGGTAGCCGCGAGACCCAACACGATAGTCACAACCCATAATGGCATGCTGGCACAGTCGGTACGGTCGACAGTACGAAAAATCACGTAAAAAATGAGCGAGAAGGGTCAAACTGAACTGGTTGGTCCTGCCTGGTGCAATGTGTCGGAGACCCAGATTGTCCAGCCCTGGCGCACTGCGCCGAACTAGGTAGCTAGGCCGGCGCACTACGCTAGGCTTGGGTCACCAGACCAGTCGACGCATTGCACCCCAAGCCCCCTCCCCCAATCTGAGAGGCTCTGCACAACACAGGGTGGGGCGGGGGAGGCAGGCCGCCGACGGTCAGCCTCCGGCAATGGCCGGCCCGGCGCGGCCGGTGGCGGGGAGGGGTGTTGGTCATTGCCGAACCCTCCCCAGCCTTCCCGAAGGGCCATGGCCCCAAGAAGGATCCGCTCAGGGAAAACACAGAGAGAGAGAGAGAGAGTGGGGGTCCGATGCCAGAGAGGGAAGAGGAGGGTCCTCACCTGCGACCGTAGGATCCTCCGCGCCCCCAACGCCGGCGACAGAAGGCGGTGCGATCTCCCCAAGCGGCGAAGCAGTGGCGCGAGTGATAGCTTCCTCCTTCTGGCGCGAGTTGGAGCAGAGGAGGAAGGAGGCGGCAGTGAGGGCACTACGATGCGGCGGCGACAGGGAAGCAAGGCGGCAGGGCTCCTCCCACTGCACGACCCCCGGTGGCGAGGTCCTCCAGGCTGCCGACGGCGGCAACCGCAGGGAGAGAGAGAGAGAGGAGAGAGAGAGAGAGAGAGGAGAGAGAGAGAGAGAGAAGGAGAACGAAGAGCTCGGGGAGAGAGAGAAGACTTGCGGAGGGGGAGAGGAAGAGGAGGAAGAAGAAGAGGGTGGAGGAGAAGGGAGAGGGCTAACGCCGAGGGGGTGACTTTCGTGGAAGGGGGGGTTAAGGGGAATGGGAGGGGAGACCCCTTACCAAAAAAAGGTCAGCCACCTTTTTCTGGCCTCATGCAGAACGACTAGAACTATTCACCGTTTTGTATGGGGAAGACGGTCGCCACCCCCCTCCCCAGGGTGCAAGTTGTCACATCCACGATGTGATGACAACCCCATATTTGCAGCCTGCTTTCTCCTCTCCAAACGTCTGCTTATGGAGGATCTATCTACAATATAGATAAATCGAATCCAACCTACAAGATCTCGTGCTTTGTTGACGTCGGAAAAACTTGGAACTCAACATGGGTTCGACAAAGTTTCCTTGTGGCTAAAGCAGGTGAGGTTTGATCCCCCCCCTACAAAAAACCTTGAGCTCATACATCAAATGCCAAAACCAGGATCAGGACCAAGAGTTTCACAAGCAAGTATGTGGGATAAGTTCCACAAAGACAAAGAAAATGGTACTCTATTGGGCAATTCAATCAGAATTTACTGCTCCATTTAGCTTATTGTCAGCCATAACAATTCAAAATCCAACCTAATGCGCACAAATGTAAGAGTTCAAAAAATTTAAAAAATAGTCAGGCCATCCGAGCACTTAAAGCTCTCTCATTCTGCCTCTCAGCATGTTACCAGGCTCAGAGACCTCATTGTTTGAACCGCCCCCCCCCCCCCCCCCCCCCCCCCCCCACAAGAACTTAAAAAGGAGATTTGAGGGGAAAAATAAGAATCTGGAGATCTTTTCGACAACACAAAATTATGAACCTCACTACTCAGGAATTAGCAATACTCTCTTCCTTCTCTGTCAATACTTTCTTGCAGGCTTCATAACACATGAATGAAATCCCAGCGGCAGGGACCAGCTTAATGCAGCTTGGTCCCAAACCCTTGTAGAGACCTTCAAAGCCTTCTTGCTGGAATATGCAAACTAGAGCGTGCAGCATGCTCTTGTACACCTGCCTGCCACCCACGGCACCCACCTGCATGTGCTTGCGGGCAACCTCAAGTGGAAAGGTTGCAGTGCTTGCAATAGCACCAGCTGCAGATCCAATCAGAAGCGTTGCAATGTTACCAATGTCCTCCTCCTTGAAGACCTTCTTGTAGGCCTTCCTAAGGGCATCATAGGCAAAATAGTTTGTGGCAGCATATGGTATTACTCCTATCACACTGGGAGTAAGGCCTCTGTACACTCAGCAGGGCCTTCTTCTCGCACAATTTTAACAAAAGCATGTAGAAGATTATCATAAACATCCCTCTGTCAAGTATACAAAAACAGAGAAGATCAGGAAAAGCAAGATGGGAAATTAAATAAATAAAAAAAGAATCCACCCATTCATCGCAAGCACCTGTATTGTTAAACGAGTTTTGAGCAATTCCAAAGGGTATGTGCACAATGTTGAACTGACTCCTGCTAGGGCTCCAGCAACTAGTGAAGGCGGCAAGGGGATTTTAGGTTGCTCCCCAGGTCTAGGGGCCAAAATTTTCTTACCTGTCTCAAAAACAAATAACTGCACAGAAAAAATTAGCATAAGTAGATTACTGAAACCGCAAACATGTTAGCACAAGACAGTACAGATCACTTGTCCTCCCTCAGAAAGTGATCATCCATTGAACTACATACTAGCAACAATCCATGACCAATTTCCAGGATAGGCAAGATATTATAAGCCAGAATACAGACAAAGAAATTTATTTTCTGGGTTGGGGGCATGTAGAATAAATAAAATGTCAAAAGGTCAACAAAAGAATTCAATAAAGACAAGCATTTAAAAGAAATCAAAATTGAGGGGCTTGAATATGGTGTTGAAAAAAAAAATGCTTTCCCCAATAGTAGATTATTGCTAGCAGTTTTACAGAATAAAGACAGAAAAATTCTTCAAACAGAAGGGGAAACAAAAAAGGAAGCAAAACTGAGAAAAGAAAAATACTCTTTATAGAAAGTGACTATTTTGTATGATGAGATTCTACAAAAGATTTTAAAGTGTTTTCCCATATAATTTAAACCAACGTACATGCATGGGCATAAAGCATGATTATGTGAGGTCTAAGATACAATGATCCACCCATAAAACCTCTCATTCGTGTCACCTTATTTTCAAGTGAGAAAGCAACTCTCAAGTCACCCTTTACTTGCCCTTTCAATTGAAGTCAACTGCTGTCTGCAACAGAGGCTGTGAACAAACAAAGCCACCAACAACAGCAACAGTGCCCTAGCCACAGCACATATAGAGCAACAGTGTACAGGTGGCAACTACAGTAAACACTTTAGATTGTTGAGGTGGGTAGAAAGAGCACCTAGAATTTGATGGGGAGCGAGAAGCTGAAGTAATGGTTTGACCCATTTGGAGATTTTTATTTTTCTGTAATTTTGGTGTAATTTTCTCACTATTTTAAAGTCCAAGGGTAAAATAGTCCAAAAAAAGTCAAATTAGAGTCCATTTAACTTTTATTGTGTAATTTTGCTTTTCTTTATTTGAGTCGAGTCTTATTTGGGTAGGATTCTGTATTTTCCTTTCTTTAGATTTCTAATATGTTAAGCCTTATCAGGGATAGAAGTTGTCCTTAATTGGGAGTCTTTTATTAGAAGTCTATTATGACTGGGAATAGTCTAAGTCTATAAAACACATGTATTACTCTTCATAGATTTGATTATTGATTATTGATGAATTGAAGGAAAGAAAAGTTTGCATTCTTGTTCTCTGCGATAGAAAAGACGGGAGCTTTGAGAAGAAGCTCCACCCCAAGATGGTCCCTGTGAAGGGGAGGGCGCAAAGCCCACACTTCCGCCTTCTATCCCCTCCCCGGTGAGATGCCGACTATCCTTCCCTTTTTCTTCCGCTGTCCCCACTCTGTCCCGCATCAATTTTGGTATCAGAGCGGTGTTCGATTTCTTCCATGGAGCCGAGATCCTATGGTGCCTGCTCTCGTTTTCTCTCTTGCCGACATCATCGCCAGTTCCATCCCTCCTCCCTCCATTTTCTTCCTCCTCCCACTCTGTCCACCCCACAACCCGCGAACCCGCCAAGAGCTCGCACGCCTATGGGGTCCTTCGCACCGCGCCATCGCCAGCCGCTCTCAGGGCGTCCCTGCGAAAGCCTTCTGCCCACGTGGACTCCGCTGTGACCACGAGCGACCGCCAACTCGCTCCTTCGCTCGCGTCCTGGGGCGACTCCAGTTCACGGCCCCTGTTTGCAGACTCGCGCCGCCGCCGGACCGGTAAAAGAAGGAGAAGAAGAGGACAGGGGGAGCAATGTCGTCCTTTGCCGGAGCTGCCGCCGTCGGGGGAGCTGTCGTCCCCCGTCGTCGGCGCCGCCTCTCCCTCTCTTACACTCTCTCCCCGCGGTTCTCTCTGTCTCCCTCTTGCTCTCTCACAGTTTCACTGGTCAAAGGAGGAGAAGAGGACAATTGGGGAGGGCACCCCACACGGTCGCCGCCACCGTAGTCGGAGTCGCCGCCGGCAGCCTCCTTCCCCTCCATCGCAGCCGCCGTCGCTGTCCTTCCCTCTCCCTAGCCTCTTCTGCATGGGGTTGGAAGAAAAGGGGCTAGATGGAGAGAGACGATGACCCCGTCCACTTTAAAGTGGACGGGTCAAACCTAGTTTGATCTGGTTAAGGGTCCCAGACCCGGTTCGCTATAGTGCACTTAGAGTGCTATCACACTGCTAGTATAGAGGCTTCGTTCGTACTCCGATTTACGTGTCGCTTGCGCCGTTGTGATCGTCTCGGCGAATTCCAATCAATCAGAGGCCCGCACCCTGCAGCAGTTCATTCAATTTCACATCAACTTAGGTAATCTCTTATACGTGTCACATGAATTTTAACTTCAACGTCCGTCTACCAAATGAGAAGCCGACAAAAATCATACTTGATGAGGATGAGGAGCATCAGGACAATCATATTTCCCAAGCTATTATTGATATTTTATTGCAAATCGGTGAGGCTATTATTGATGGTGATCTGACTTTTATAGGCAACCTTTAGGTAAAACTCAGATGAAATCATTTAATAATTTTGATGGAGCATGATGCACTATTGATCTCTCGAGATCCTACATTACTTTGGGAAAAGAGTGGTTGGAAGAGCGACATGTTGCTATCAACTAAAACTAGTCTATTTGCATTATCCAACCACCGCATTTAAGAGGTAAATTTTATTTTCCCAAGTATATTTCTACTACTGTCAAGCCAGTGCTTCTAGAGAAGACCATGATTAATGAAAAGCCATTGGAGTTGGTAACTATTACTGATCGTGTATATGTATAGACTGCTTTTGTTGATGCTTGAGATCAAGACTTGTTCGTCGAGTCTGGACTTCATTTGATATGTGATGTGTTTGATATAGGCCCATCATTAACACTTGACAGTGATCCGCGAGATTTTACTAGAGATCAGTGCATCTATGATATGATATGGTGATATGGTGTGATCTTGACGAACACATTCTATGCAAACTGCAACTTTTCAAAAGACATATTGGTTTGGATATCCTTACGGCGACTTTATTAGTGCATATGACTTTGTTATTCCCCTGCCTCTTGTATGGATATTGGCATACTGCGACACTTCAAAACTCGAGGATGAGTTTTCTCGAACCAGGGGTGAATGGTGGGAAGCGAGAAGCTGAAGCAATGGTTTGGCCCATTTGGAGCCCATTTTTTATTTTTCTGTAATTTTGGTGCAATTTTCTCACTATTTTAAAGTCCAAGGGTAAAATAGTCCAAAAAGAGTCAAATTAGAGTCCATTTAGCTTTTATTGTGTAATTTTACATTTCTTTATTAGAGTCAAGTCTTATTTGGATAGGATTCTATATTTTCCTTTCTTTAGATTTCTAATATGTTAAATCTTATTAGGGATAGAAGTTTGTCCTTAATTGGGAGTCTTTTATTAGAAGTCTATTATGACTGGGAATAGCCTAAGTCTATATAAACACATGCATTACTCTTCATAGATTTGATTATTGATTATTGATGAATTGAAGGAAAGAAAAGTTTGCATTCTTGTTCTCTGCGTTGGAGAAGACTGAAGCTTTAAGAAGAAGCGTGGTCCTGTGAAGGGGAGGGCGCGAAGCCCACACTCCCGCCTTCTATCCCCTCTCCGGTGAGACACCGGCTATCCTTCCCTTTTTCTTCCGCTGTCCCCACTCTGTCCCACATCAGAATTCCACTAGAAACCAACAACAGAAGCAACAATGGCAGAACACAAGAATATCCGTCCTTTACCACTTCTCAGATCTTCCCTAGTGATTCTCCAACTTTTTTGTCTATCCAATTTTCGCTTAACTAGACTGCAATTTTCACTGTGCTTCTAGGACATCCTGATGTATCAATTTACCTCCCAAATTCACTCTCCAAAATGCATTTCACACATTAATCTACATTTTCCTGCGACTACTAAGTGGTCTAAGATTTAAGGAACCAATTGACGAGCATAGAATACAATCAAACCCAAAACTTATTGACAAAGGGATTTTATAAGCACTTCAATTCAACTATTTCAGTTGCTTGAACACAAGTGAGGTACACATGCAAAAGATGTAGAGAATGAGGGAGGGTACATAGAAGGCAGAAATTGAAATTAATGTTTACACTCCCCTCCCCCCCAACGTCCCAACAGGAAAGTGCCTCTGCCTCCATGCTTCAAGCCTGTCTTTAAAACCATCGCAATTTTCAGTGAGGTTTCTCTTCTTTTTAGTTGGAGGTAACTAATTATTACAAGCCCATTAAAATTTCCTTACAAATCATCCTTTTATAACTTCAAACCTGGGCCCCATGGGATTTTGAACGTTGGTCATCCTGGTGTGCAGCAGAGGGCCTTAACCAAGTGAGTCACTCCTTGTGTACCTCAGTGGAGTATATACAAAGGTGACAGCGTATCATCTCTCACCCCTAAGCAGAGATGATGAGGTCAAGTTTGCAATATAAGACCTCCAAATAATGAATTAAAGATCTATCATTTTTAAACACATTAACACACGAGCTCCATTTTGATCTAGGTACTGTTTCCAGTAACACATATTACTAGGTGGATCATCGGTGTCTCCCTCTCTTCTGATGAGTCAGCTCTGAACTCATGTCTCCCTTGTGGTCTCCCACAGGCATCATCATAGGCAGCATCAGTTTTTCATTCTATTTTCCAGTTTTTGAACTTATGGACGGACCCAAAGGTTAAAGCAGAGATATGCAACGGGCACACTTAAGTATTTTGACATAATATATTACAATTTCTTTTTAAAAAAATCCCAACACATTCAAGTGAGTGCTCGAGTGTCCTTACACAAGAGCCAAAACTACAGAGAGACACTCATGTATCTTCACGTGTTGAGGATAAATCAACAGTCAGCCACACTCATTACTCACTCTTTCAAACTATATAGTATGATCAAAGATGAATAAATTATCAAAGAACAATTGTTAGCAATGCAAGAACAATTTTGTCAATCGGATCAAGGAAAGGTATATATTTCTGCTTAATGAGTTCACTAAAAGAACATGGACAAAGACACAATTCTGCCTGAAACCTGTTGTAATTAATACTGACCAATTTATGAGACTTCCACGAACAATATTCAATGCCTTCTGATAGTTGTCACTCACACGGATATATAAATCAAAATCTAGATAACTAATATGAGGTGAACTGTGGTGGCAGTAATTTAGCTGTCCCACTCTATTCCTGTCATATTATAATGTATACCCATAGTTGTCAAGGTAGTTGCCTAGGCGCATGTAAGAATTATTTTTTAAACTTTTAAAATTTTTAAATTTATCTTTGGATTTGGTTTATTTGTGTTTTTATTTATTTACATGGACATGGTCTTATTTAATTCGTTTGATCTCCTCCACTAACCTCGGTTAGTGTTAATTATATCAGCACAAAGGCTGAATACCCTTGATTAACCATCAGACAACCCCTGTGAAATAGAAGAGCGTGACTCACAATTAAATGAAATGAACTATACATGAAAGAAAACAAAATTACAAACATGCAATCTATTTTTTGGAATTTTCTGATATTTATTTTATTTTATTATTGATTTTAAATCAATTTTTTCATTTTTTAGGTATTTTGGTTTCATTTATTTAATCATTTTCGTCATTTATTTATTTAAATTATGGTTATGTGGATTAAATTAATGTTTTCATTTATTTATTTGATTTAAAAGGAGATTAACTTAAGGTGGATCAAAATGACATAAGACATGACTTGTTTGTTATTTTTAAGTTATGATAAATTAAACAATGTTTGTAAAATATTTTACTAAGGTTTGTTGAAAAATTGGTTGATTTTGATTAAGAAATCAAGTGGTGCAGGGTATGAAATAATGTGACATGGTATGTGATTATACTTATTGAACATGATTAAAGTTGTAAAATTAGCCCAATAGGCCCATTAACATGATCACATATGAAGATGCATCAATGTTGACCCAATAAGCAAGTTAGGCCCATTAAACATCATGAACGTGACGGTCATTCATTAAGTCATTGTATAAAAGATACAAGTCCGGCCCAACAAGTAATTTAGGCCCAATAAGGAAGCCCAATGGACCTTTTTAGAGACTTGAGAAAATCCAAATTGTGCCTTGCATAATGTTCTTTAGGGCTGCCTTGCAGACCCTTTTCCCAGACCGCCTTGCAGTCTTTCCTAGAGTCTTGCTCTGTGTTCAAGCTTCAGAAAAATCCTCCCTCTGGCCTGGGGCGCCCCTCTTGCTTTTATAGAGAGTGGGGAAAGACCCCGTCCCGTCCATTAAACACCGTCCCGGCCATAAACGTCATCTCGGCCATTTGCACCGTCCCGGCCATTTGCATTTTTGCATATTTCCCCTTTTCTTCTTTTTCTTTCTTTCTTTTCTACCTGTCTTTCTTTTTCTTTTTGTGTTTATGCCCTTTAGGACATCGGGAGAGAGGGCGAGAGCGCGAGAGGGAGGCGGCTGGGTGGGAGGAGGTGCGCGACCTCCTCCTCCTCTCTTCTTCCTCACTGGTTGGCTCCCGCGGCAGAACAGGGAAAGAGGGGCACGCGGCCTCCTTCCTTTTCCTCTCCCCTTGCTCGACGGTGGCCCCCTCCATGGAATCGGAGCGGCGGCGGCGGCGGCAGCACAGCTGGGCGGCGGCGACACTGCAGCAGGGCGGCGGCTGCGACTGGTGCACGAGCAGCAGCAGCGGAGCGAGCAGCGGCAGCAAAGGGGGCGGCGGCGGCGGCCATAGGAGCAAGCAGGGGGGCCGGCGGCGGCTATCCCAAGCAGGGGTGAAGGCAGCAGCAGCAGGAGAGGCCGGCGGCGATAGGCGCTGGCCCAAACAGGGGCAGCAGCCAGCCCAGGCAGGGGCAGCGCAAGCCCAGGTGGCTGGGGACAGGGTAAAGTTCTCCCCCCTTTTTTCTTTTCTGTATTTTGTTCATTTGTTCTGTTTATCATCATTTTTTTTCCTTGTTTCTTCCTCGTGGGAGGCCAGAAAGAAATATGGCACAACAGCGCACCTTGGCGGAAAGGTACAAATCTGTGAACTGAGCCACAGGCTGCCTTTTAGATACCCAGAAAGTGCTCCAAGGTGCCACCTAGGTGGTCAAGGTGCACGCCTAGGACCGCTTGGCATCTTGAAGCGCTATAGACCTATTAAGACCCAATCCAAATGTATCCACCACTTAAAACTCAACCCCCCCCCCAAAACCCCCCGATCGACTCAGCACATTGGCAATTCCCTCTTTTGAGGCCCCATCTAGGGTTCTTCCCCGGCGTGCTCTTGCTACAACTGCTATCACTACCACCTCTGGCCGCCACCAATGCCGCACCCGACCGCATTGACACTTCTTCTGTGAGGTACTCCATACTCTCTCTCTACCTCGATCTGTCACTCTTTTGGTCCGCAACCCCACCTCCCCTCTCTGTCGGAGTTCCCCTCCCCTCCAGACCCCAAACCGCCCAGCCAGCGGTGAAGTCCCCCTTTCCCACTCCCCACCCCCAGCTGGGCCCTCCCCCTTCCCCCCTACTCTGTGCAGCTGTGGGCCTGTGGCACTGTGCACAGTTAACGGCCCCTTCTTGAGTCCCTCTCTCTAATCTCTATGTCTATGGTCTTATGACTGTGTTCACTGTCTTAATTTTTTATTGAACTTTTATGATCATTATATATTTTTAGAGAAATACATATCATATAGGGGGATATTCTTAAAATAGCCCAGATTGGGCATCATCCTGGCTGCCTAAGCACTTAGGCACGCAAGGACCCCAAGCACGCCTTGGTCACCTTGACACCTGGACAACCATGTTTATACCTCACAATATATATTGTGAGAACTGAGAAGCTATCAAAGAAATAGTCCAATCATTGTGGAATGACATTTTCGGCAGAGTCAACACGCAATAGTGTGTTTACTCTCTTGATTTCCTGATTAATGTTTCTTCTTCTCTTCCTTCTATTCCCAGTCACTCACAAACCCTGAAACCATTTCGTTGATGACCTGCTCTTATATCCCCGAACAAGTGACTGCAGTCACCTATACTTATCGTCTGTCACTAAATGCACATCTCTTCTCAACACATTATACAAGTAATAAGAAAAGATTGAAAAAGAACAAGAAGATGGAACAAAAAACTTAACCAGCAGGAAGTCCCAACTTTCTAAAACCAACAACAGAGCATTAAGGACACAAAACACTAGCGTTGCATTGGTAACCACCATATAGTCCTCACGTTCACAGCATTGTGGATAAAAACACCAAAGGAACTGAAGAATAACACTTCCTTTCATACTTGGGCTCCCTATGTAAATTATTGCTATGAGAAAGAAGAATCCAATTTGTTTGAAGAATATTGGTGATGTCTTCCAGGTTATTCAGAAAATAATAACTATTTTTATCAAATGAAACAACCAAAGCAAATAATCACAAAAGGAAGCAGAACAATCTGGCAAACGCATAAAGGAATGCAAACTAGTACAAACTTACCTCTATAGCCCTACTTGGGGCGACCCTGATTACATTAACAAAATTACCCCTAAACAACCCTGTCCAGCCTTCATGCTTCATAATGTTATTGAACACTTCAGTCATGGAGTTCCCAGTGCTCCCTACCATCATATGAGTTCTGATTGTCTCCAGAGGTGCCACTGTTGTCCGGGAGACTGCCCCGGCAATCGCACCACTGATCAACCTCCTCAGAGAGGCGTTCTGAATCCTAATCTTGATACTGAGCCCACCTTTCTTCCGTCTCTTATATCCATCTTCTGCCACCTCCCATGCTTCGGCTACAGCCTCTGGCGGAATTCCAACAATTCGATACCCAAACTCCGGCGACACATACTTGACATAAAGGTCGGTATACGGAATCTTCAGGCCTTTCTCCTTGGGCGTCGGAGAGTTGGGAGACATGCCGAACCCCATCCCCATCTGCCCCACGCTCGCAAATAGCCCCCCGGGATGAAAGCAGTCGTCTTGTACTTTACATTGCAAGCCCATGACCGGGACGCCAAACAGTCCCCTTTTCTTCTCGACGGGTGCCACGCTCCTTCCAGCCATCAGATTCCCTTTTCAGGAGGTCCGGGCAGCTTTCCACGACGGATCTCTTCTATATGCCCTATGCGCGAAAGCCCATCCTTGGCACAATCAAACGCTTAGAAGCAAGGACCACCCATCCTCGAAGGAATTCGCGAAATTTTAAGAAGTAGGTGGCTGTTGGGAGGTCCAACACCCAAACTATTTCCGTGTCATGCAGGAAATACCTCTTGAGAAATCCACGGATTGGAGGAACGCTTAAACAAGGAAACAGTCCCTCACCCAGAAACAATTTGGGGGAAGGTGGGTAGATGAGAAAAAAGAATCCCCCGCCCCACCAGGTCTGTGTGGTGCGGGGAAGACCGAATACGTTTCTGCGCTATCTGGCAGAATATAGAACCCCCCCCCCCCCCGAGAATAATGACGAAGTGGGTAGTTCTAAAAATGGCCGGTTTTAGCGAATGCAGAGGCTGCGGCCTGCGGCTAGGAAATGGGGAGGCCGCCGCTGCATCAGGCTTGGGTATCGCAGCAAGCGGAGGATATCCGACAAACAGGTAGTGAGCGGAAGGAAGACGCAGAACAGAGGGGGAGGTCGAAGAAGCACAAAGAGATGTGGGGGTTGCCAGAGGCTTTTGTGGGGGCGCCGGCGGCGGCAGGCAGACCGTCCAATAAACCAGAAAGGACAAGATATGAAGGGTTATGAGGATGGAGGATGATGGCTGGGAATAGAGGAGGAGGAGAAGGAAACGAGCAGAGAACAGTTAGGTGGGGACGGTGGAGACGGAGACAACAAGACAGACAGGTAGGACCCCGCTGGGCGCTCACCGTCGGTGGAAACCACAAGTGATTCTCTGCTTATATCTCACCCTCTCACCGGTCGCAACACCATGTCGGGGGATTAGGGAGAGGTTGGAGGTGCGATTCTGCCAACGGAGGGGAGAGAGGAGGGTGGAAGAGACGAAAGCCGTGGAGAAAGAGGGAGACAGCAGAAGAAGCCAGCGGAGCGATCGGTCGGCGAAGCAGTGGGGCGCGGTTCCAATGCTTTCTGTTATTTATATAAGCGCAGGTGCCGCATGTGACCTCCACGCATGCCCAGTTTATCCTTCCCGGCAAATCAAGAGACCTTCGACCGCTTAGTGGAGAAGAGGCCCAAAAAGACCTAATAATTAAATTTACCTCTGATAACATTTATTTAAAATATTTAAAATTTAATTTATTATTTAATTTATATATATGAAATTTAAAAGTACTTAAATATATTAAGATATGAAAAAAGAGATATTTGATAACTGAAGAGACGTGATTTAAGTGTGCCTCCCAAGAGGTATTATCCTCATATTTGGGGTTTTGTCCTTTAAAAGGGTCCTCTTGGGAGAAGAGGTGAGGCTCTTGCTGATAAGCACACACTTGTTCTCACTATCTTTCAATGTGGGACTAAAGAATACTTCTACACAGCCCCCCCAGTGAGGATAAGGGTGTGCGGGTCTCATGAAGATGAGACGCTCGGGTAGGGCGCATGACCTCTCGTCCATTTCCACAGACGGCGCTAATGAAGAGACGTGATTTAAGTGTGCCTCCCAAGAGATATTGTCCCCATGCTTGGATTTTGTCCTTTAAAATGGCCCTCTTGAGAGAAGAGGTGAGATTCTTGCTGATAAGTACACACTTGTTCTCACTATCTTTCAATGTGGGACTAAGAATACCTCTACACAGCCCCCGAGTGAGGATAAGGATGTGCGGGTCTCATGAAGATGAGATACTCGGGTAGAGCGCATGGCCTCTCGCTCGTTCCCACAGACGGCGCCAATGAAGATACGTAATTTAAGTGTGCCTCCCAAGAGATATTGTCCCCATACTTGGGGTTTTGTCCTTTAAAAGGGCCCTCTTGGGAGAAGAGGTGAGGCTCTTGCTGATAAGCACACACTTGTTCTCACTATCTTTCAATGTGGGACTAAAGAATACCTCTACACAGCCCTCCCCCCCCCCCCCAGTGAGGATAAGGGTGTGCAGGTCTCATGAAGATGAGACACTCGGGTAGGGCGCATGGCCTCTCGTTCGTTCTCACAGACGGCGCCAAAAGTGTGGAGGTGATTTCCTGCTTGGGCGGAGCCAAGCGAGCCTACACTTGGAAGAAGGGAAGAAAGACGCCGGTAGCGGACGGATACCTGCAAAACCAGAATGAATCAGGGAGGCCCGTTGAAGAACCAGGGAGAACCCTCCGATGCCTAAGTTAGAGATGGACTCAAAGGCTTGGAAGAAGAAGGTTCAGTATTGCGCAAGAGAGGTGTGCCTTGGATTGCGTACCTCTGTATGGAGGCTTACCAGTGCCTTTTATAGGCAGAAGTGCTGCGGGAGAGGGACGGAACGTCTTTGATCAATGCTGCAAAGGGCGCGCCCGTTAGCGTCCTTAGCGGGGGAGTTACGCGTTGAGGCGCTCTGTAGTTAATGCATCACTTGATCGTGGGGAGCGCGTGGTGTAGCCGTTATAACTGCCGCGAGGGGATGAAGGGCCGCTTAGATTCTCCTGGGTGGAAGGTACCGAGCAGGTAGCCTGCTCGGTAAGCCAGACCTGCTGCTCGGTAATCGAACCCGCTGCTCGGCTCCTGGTGCCCGGAGGTACAGCTTGCTGCCAGATGCCTGATGCAAGGAAATGTTGTTCGTGCCGAAGAGGTTTTCGGCACAAGCCGAGCAGACCCTGCTCGGAAGGAAGGGCCTTTGGCCGAACAGGCTATGAGGTACTCGGAGGCGGCTCTTGGGTCCCGCTGGTACCCTGTAGGGGCCGGCCTCGGGACCCTGAAGCTGTTCTTGAAAAGATGTGGCGCCTTGCGGGAGGGCCATGTTTGCCTGCTGAATTGGGCTGGGTCATGATGGGCCTAGCGCACGATGGTGGTTAGAAATAGCCATGAAGAGACGTGATTTAAGTGTGCCTCCCAAGAGGTATTGTCCCCATGCTTGGGGTTTTGTCCTTTAAAAGGGCTTCTTGGGAGAAGATGTGAGACTCTTGCTGATAAGACACACTTGTTCTCACTATCTTTCAATGTGGGACTAAAGAATACCTCTACACAGCCCCTAGTGAGGATAAGGGTGTGCGGGTCTCATAAAGATGAGACGCTCGGGTAGGGCGCATGGCCTCTCGTTCGTTCCCACAGACGGCGCCAATGAAGAGACGTGATTTAAGTGTGCCTCCCAAGAGGTATTGTCCCCATGCTTGGGGTTTTGTCCTTTAAAAGGGCCCTCTTGGGAGAAGATGTGAGGCTCTTGCTGATAAGCACACACTTGTTCTCATTATCTTTCAATGTGGGACTAAAGAATACCTCTACACAGCCCCCCTAGTGAGGATAAGGGTGTGCGGGTCTCATGAAGATGAGACGCTCGGGTAGGGCGCATGGCCTCTCGTTCGTTCCCACAGACGGCGCCAATGAAGAGACGTGATTTAAGTGTGCCTCCCAAGAGGTATTGTCCCCATGTTTGGGATTTTGTTCTTCAACCGAGCCCCCCTGATTTCATTCTGGTTTTGCAGATATCCGTCCGCTACCGGCGTCCTTCTTCCCTTCTTCCAAGTGTAGGCCCGCTTGGCTCCGGCCCAAGCAGGAAATCACCTCCACACTTTTGGCGCCGTCTATGGGAAGGAACAAAAGCCATGGCTCGCGGACGATCCTCATACTAGAACATGGGGAGCCCTTGTTCGTATACCTTTCGTTTACCGAACACTCCATCAGCGCATTGTTGATCAGAGAAGAGGGAGCGGCCCAGCGTTCCGTTTACTACATCAGCAGGGTCCTTCAAGAAGCTGAAAGAAGGTACCCCCGAGCAGAGAAACTCGCCCTTGCTCTGGTCACGGCTGCCCGGAAACTCAGGCCCTACTTTCAGGCCCACTCAATAACGGTTCTCACCGACCAGCTGCTGAAGTCTATCCTACAGCGGCCAGAGGCTTCCGGCCGGCTCATTAAATGGGCCATCGAGCTAGGCGAATTTGACATCAACTACCGTCCAAGGATGGCCATCAAAGCGCAAGCATTGGCGGACTTCGTCGTGGAATGTACTATCCCTACGGAACAGGATCCTCCGCTGGCCGACGAGCCCCCATGGGAGCTCTACGTCAATGGATCCTCGTGTGTCACAGGGAGCGGAGCTGGCCTGGTCCTCACCTCTCTGGAGGGCTTAGAATTCCAATATGCCCTTCGATTCGCTTTGCGTCCTCCAACAACGTGGCCGAATACGAAGCGTTGCTGTCCGAAATCCGAATGGCGAGGCACCTTGGAGCCCTTCGACTTAGGGCCTTCAGCGACTCTTAATTGGTTGCCGGCCAGTGAACGGGCAGTTCGAAGCAAGGGAGCCACGCATGGCCCAGTACCTTCAACAAGTCAAGACCCGAGCAGAAGGCCTCCTCTACTTCAAAGTCATATACGTTCCACGGGAGCAAAATGCGCGAGCCGATGCACTTGCCAAGCTGGCGTCTTTAGGTGACATCGCCCCTTCTCGCTCCGTATTCATTGAAGAACTCACTGCACCGAGCACTGAAGTGGATGTAGCAGCCATTGGGTCCAACCCCCCAGTTCCGAACTGGACGGACCCTCTCCTGGCCTATCTACTTCGAGGCGAGCTTCCCCTGAGCAGGGCGAAGCACGGAAGATCAGACTGCATTCTCAGCATTTCACCCTCATTGAAGGCAAGCTTTACCGATGGTCCCTTTCAAGACGCCTCTTATGTTGTCTCAGCCCTGAAGAGGCCCTTTCGGCTATCGAAGAGGTTCACGAGGGATTGTGCGGAAGCCACTTGGGGGCAGAACATTGGCACGCAGCATTATCCGAGCAGAATTCTGGTGGCCCTCTCTACAAAAGGATTGTATGTCTTTTGTTAGAAGGTGCCCGGAATGTCAGAAGTTCGGGCAGCTCATTAAGCAACCTGCCGAGCAACTTCATACACTGTTTGAGCCTCGTCCTTTCACTAGGTGGGGCATTGATATCTTGGGTCCCTTCCCAGAGGCCCAGGGTTGGAAGAAGTTTTTGTTCGTGGCCATCGACTACTTCACCAAGTGGTCAAAGCAGAACCTGTTACTACAATCACCGAACAAGCCGCGTGGATGTTCGTCTGGAAGAACATCCTCTGCAGGTTTGGCATCCCAAGAGTGATTACCTCTGACAATGGGAAGTAGTTCGATAGCACCTTCTTCAAGCAAAAGTGCGCCAAACTTGGCATCTACAACTACTTCACCTCCGTGGCACATCCTTAGGCAAACGGTCTGGTCAAAAACGCCAACCGTACGTTGCTGCACGAGATTCGCACGAGAGTCGAAGCTGCTGGAAGTTCATGGATTGACGAGCTCCCTAATGTGTTGTGGTGCCACCGAACAACTGCTCGAGTAGCCACTGGGGAGACCCCTTTCCATTTGGCCTACGGCATAGAGGCCGTTGTACCTTGGAAGTGGCTCTCCCCACTCTCCGGACAACTCACTTCGACGAGGTTGCCAATAATCACGCGCTTAGGGAAAACTTAGACATGCTCGGCGAACGCCAAAGTGACGCCAGCATCAGACTAGTTTCCTACCAACAATGACTTGCGCAATATTATAACTCCCGAGTTCAGGAAAGGCGCTTCTTCGAAGGGGACCTGGTTGCTAGTTATAGGTGCCCTGCAAGCCAATTCACGTGAGTGATGGCACTTGTAATTATGTACAATATCTTTTGGTAATATTATAATGGTATTTTCTCACTGTATATTCCATGCATATGTATACTGTGATGTCCATGGGTCTGTGCAATGGGAATTGGATCATGATGAGATCATGATAATGAGGCCGATCCTCTTTAAACACAGATCCTAAATATTCCTAGTCATAGGTTACTCAAGAAGGACATTGAAATGACCGGAAAGACCGGTGTGCCATATACCTGTCCATATGATGGAAGCAGCTGGTCTCATAGCTGCTTGTGTGGAGACACTAGGGATATGGTGCAGGTGCTTATTGGAGAATGAGTTCACTAAATGATCCGTTCTCGGAATGCTATATGGTTAATGATACCTGATTGTCAGATAGAGATTCCGTAGTCTCAGTTGTGTAACTGGTCCTTAGACTTGAGACACCAAAGATGTCTTGTTTAAGTACTCCATTCTTTGATACTTGATTTATAGGTCTGGATGTTCCAGGTCTAGTATAGCCAGTCATTGGGAATGGTAGCCAACCTTACGAAGGTAATTATGTGTCAATAAAGGATCATCAACTCTCGGTATCATGAGAGGAATATCCCATATTGTCTTACTCAGGCAAATCCCTGGCCAGGGTCAATTGATTAGTGAGAAGGAGTTCTCCGGGAGAATCCGATAAGAGTTTGACTTTAACAGATTCCATATAGACCTGACAACACCATGCCTATATATGGTCTCTGGGATAATAGATGATGAGGGAGTATAGGTACACGGTAACTGTGGGCAGACAGGTCTAATGGATTTGATCACTCGTATCGTCTGGGGATTATGACATAGTGGCCTAGTATGTTCATAATCGATGAGTTGAGTGAATTATTATGGAGATAATAATTCACTAAGTTAGAAGGAGTTCTAATGAGTACAACTCACGGCCAGCTCGATATTGGGCCTAGAGGGTCACACACAAAAGGTGGATAACGCGATGAATAGAGGATTGGATAAAAGTTATCCAATAAGCCTTATTTAACCCATTATGGACCTATTGGGTAAGACCCAATAATCCTTGATAAGGATCCATTAAGGGAGCATACTAGGATCATGCCACCTCACCCCTTCTGGAAGGAGGACACCTTATCATCATTAATCATCATGACATGGTGAGGTGTCCCTGCGAGGTGTCCCTTGCCATGATTACATGATGAGGTGTCCTTGTAAGGTGTCCCTCTTGTCATCATGACATGGTGAGGTGTCCCTGTGAGGTGTCCCTTGTCATCATGACATGATGAGGTGTCCCTGATGAGGTGTCCTTTAGGCTCTCTATAAATAGAAGGGGTTCTCTTTGAAGTTTATAGGCTAGAGCTTGAGAAGAGAAACCACCTACTTCATCCCCCCTTCCCGTCTCACCCTCCTGTGCTCTCCCTAGGCAAGAGGAGAACCTGGAGGGCCGAGCCCTCTTGTTGTTGCTGCTACTTGCTGCTGTTGGCCGCTGTGTGGCATTGCATGACTAGGAGGAGTGGCACCACCAGTGTAGGAGTGGTCATCATCATCGCCGATCATCCACTGTGTGGATACCGCTAGAGGGAGTCTCGCGAGAGCTCCTTCAAACATGGACTAGTTCTGCACTTCATGGGATATACGATCTCCTTAGGTGAGATTGTCTGACGCCTTATTTGTATGTATGTTTACATGCACCGTACATCATATCCCGATCAAGTACATAGATGGAAATCGATTTTTTGTTTTACTTCTGCTGCGCATGTGATGCCTCAAGTCGATTTCCAACAGTGGTATCAGAGCCAAGGTTAGGCTATGATGTTTGTGTTTTGATATTTTGATCGATTTAAATTGATTAAGAGTTAATCCATGTATTAGATTAAGAGTTAATCTAATAGTTTTATTAGTTAAAGTGTTTAATTATTTCTAGTAGCTATATATATCCATGTGATGTGTATATTGTGGGCGGATGATCATGGACCTATGTGTGGATGGTGATTCATTGGGGTTTGCGAGCCCCCTTCTCTTTCTCATTAAAATCGTTGTGTATTTCTACCTCTCCCAATGGTGTAATTCCCCTTGATATGATCAAGGTTTCTTAATTGATTAAATGTACATTTTTGGGTCTGCATGCCTATAGTCATTTGTAATTATTGTAATTATTTGAAATCACTCTTAGAGGCACGGTGGAAGCGTGGAATCACTGACGGAGCTAATGATGAAGAGGAGGATGAACACCGTGCATGGGATGCGTTGGGAACACACATAGGGCTTAGTGATCAAGTCTTTTGGCTCAGGCTTGATCACGCTAGAATTTGGTCCATGATCATCTGGTGTGGTTATTTATATATATGATTTATATTCATTTCCGCACCTACTAGGTACATATTTGCATGCGATGTAAGTATATGCTAAATATATGTGTGGGACGTGTATTATTTAGCTATGAGACCACTCAAATAAAATAAAACCCCTCTGCTTTTAATATATTAAGTCGGCAAGTGTGTAGCAATAAGATTGACTCACGTGGCCTTCCATCATTATAGGGCAGACGTCTTTTCTTGATATAGAGTTGGTTGGCGGAGTCACTCCGGGCTCACCTATATTGGATTTGATATCTGGCCTACGACATGGAGATGTTAACGGTGACTTGAGGATAGGTATGTTTGGCTGAGTCCCTCGGGAACATATCACCGAATCAAACTCATCTAGTAATGATGGTGTTGACTTAACCAAACATCATAGTTGGCGGAGTCCCTCTGGGCCATGGTAATTTGGAGGCCAAATTATGACGGGAATCACAAGAGTTGTGATTGACAAGAGTTGCCTACCATTTGGGCTTGGTATGATTGGTCGAGTCCCTCGAGGTCATGCCAAGATGCCAAATTGGATCCCGATCCCCACTAGGAGTTTGCCGAAAACTTCCAATTCACATGCTAGAGGGTGTCATGTGTCTTGCGAGAAAATAGTGGGATAAAATTGAGATAAAAATCCATGTCTTATTTTCTACAAATCCAAAAGTCTGCATGTTATTTATTATGCTACATCTTTATTTTTCAGAAAAATGTCGCTTGCAAACCCACTCCGTAGCATATTAGATGCCAATCGTCTCACTGGTCCTAACTACGCTGATTGGCTTCGGAACCTGAGAATTGTTCTTACGGTAGAGAAAATTGCGTATGTCCTCGATGAGATCGTGGCCGAGCCAGTGGAAGGGACTAGTGAGGAAGTTATTCTCACTATAAGAAGTATAAGGAGGACTCGGTTCTTGCTCAATGTTATATGTTAGTCTCTATGACTCCCGAGCTGCAAAGACAGCATGAAAAGATGGAAGCTCAATCCATCATGCTGCATCTTCGCACCTTGTTTGAGGAGCAAGGACGGACTCAAGATACGAGATATCAAAGAGTCTGTTCAGGATGAGGATGACAGAAGGGGCATCGGTTCAGAACCATGTCCTAAAGATGATTGAGTGGATCGAGAAGCTCACAGGTCTAGGACTTGTCCTCGAGAATGACTTGTGTGTGGATCTAATACTTCAATCCCTTCCAGATTCTTTTCACAGTTCATTATGAATTTCAATATGAACAAGATAGTGGCAACCCTGCCTGAGCTCCTTAATATGTTGAGGGAAGCTGAGGGTTCCATTAAGAAGGAGAAGCCAGTTCTCCATGTTGATGAGATCAACAAGAAGAGGAAGGCACGGAAGACCCTTAAGAAGGGCAAAAGCAAAGGCAATAAAGCGGGCAAGGCAAAGGTTGCCAAGAAAGACCCGGCCAAGGATAAAGGAAAGTGCTTCCACTGTGGCAAGGATGGGCATTGGAAGAGGAACTACAAGGAATACCTAGCAGAAAAGGCAAAGCAGAAGCTTGGAGAAGCTTCAGGTATATTCATGATTGATCTCCATTTGTCAGAAAATTATGATAATGCATGGGTATTAGATACCGCATGTGCATCTCATATTTGCAATTCGTTGCAGGTTCTGACAAAGTGTAGGAGACTGGCAAAAGGTGAGGTTGACTTAAGAATGGGGAATGGCGCAAAAGTTGCTACTGTTGCTGTCGGTGAAGTCAACCTACTACTACCTCGTGAAGCCTCACTTGTATTGGATAAATGTTACTTTGTTCCTCTATCATCAAAAACATCATTTCCATTTCATGTTTGACTAAAAATGGATATAAGTTTGTTTTTGAGAACAATGGTTGTTCACTAATTTTGGATGATGAGATCATTAGTAAAGGAACATGTTCAATGGTTTGTTACATTAGATGTTGCTTCACATGTCATGAATGTTAGTACGTCTAAAAGAAAGAGAGAAGAGGTGAACGAAGCTTACCTATGGCATTGTAGGCTAGGTCATATCCATGAGGGTAGAATTCAAAGGTTGTTAAAGGATGGATATTTAGACACATTTGATTATGAATCATATGCAGCCTGTGAATCTTGCCTTCAAGGAAAGTTGACCAACTCTTCATTTAGTGGAACTGGAGAGAGAGCTTCTGAGTTACTAGAAATACATACTGATGTATGTGGACCTATGTCCATACAAGCAAGAGGAGGATATTCTTACTTCAATACATTCACTGATGACTTCTCAAGGTATGGACATGTGTACTTAATGAAGTACAAGTCTGAGGCCTTTGAAAAATTCAAAGAATATAAGAATGAAGTAGAAAATCAGACTGGAAAGAGTATTAAGATTCTTCATTCAGATCGAGGAGGAGAGTACTTGAGTATAGAGTTCACCCAATTTCTAAAGGACCATGGGATTCTATCCCAATGGACTCCTCCTCATACACCTCAGCTCAATGGTGTATCGAAAAGGAGGAATCAACATTATTAGATATGGTGCGATCCATGATGAGTTTTGCCAACCTACCCATGTCATTCTGGGGATATGCCCTACAAACGCAGCTTACCTTCTGAACAGAGTTCCAACTAAGATGGTAGTGTCTACTCCATATGAGATATGGAAAGGGAAGAAGCCGATCTTAAAGTTATTAAGATTTGGGGTGCCCTACCCACGTTAAGAGACACAATCCTGATAAATTGGAATCAAGGTCAGAACGGTGCATATTCGTGGGACCCCAAGGAAACTTGTGGGTATTATTTCTATCACCCCGAGGACCAAAAGGTCTTTGTTGCCAAGAGAGCAGTGTTTCTGAGAAGGAACACATTCTTGGTGGAAACAGTGGGAGTGTGATAGAATGAGTGAGGTTGGGTAACCTAGCTCAAGCACCATTCTGCAAGAAGAGTCTGTTCAGGTACCTATCACACAAATTCTAATTTTGTAGGTCAAGTAGAGTTACTATCCCTCCTGAAAGATATGTGGGACATATCAAGGGACAAGACTCCAGGATATTGATCCTCAAACCTACGAGGAGGCTATTATGAGCATAGACTCCAGGAAATGGCAAGAGGCCATGAATTCTGAGATGGATTCCATGTACTCCAACAGGTTTGGAACCTAGTTGATGCACCTGAGGGTATTGTACCCATTGGGTGCAAATGGATCTTCAAGAAGAAGATTGGAGTAGATGGAAAGGTAGAGACCTTTAAGGCAAGGCTTGTGGCAAAAGGATATCGTCAAAGGCAAGGTATTGACTATGACGAAACCTTTTCGCCCGTCGCCATGCTAAAATCTATCAGAATTTTATTGGCTATTGCAGCATACCATGATTATGAGATCTGGCAGATGGATGTAAAAACCGCATTCCTCAATGGCAACCTCGAGGAAGAGGTGTATATGATATAGCCTGATGGATTCGTTTCCGAGAAAAATCCAGATAAGGTGTGCAAGTTGCTTAAGTCTATTTATGGACTAAAGCAAGCTTCCCGAAGTTGGAACATAAGATTTGATGAGGTAATCAGATCTTATGACTTCGTTAAGAACGAAGATGAGCCTTGTGTATATAGGAAGTAAGTGGAGTGTTATCATTTTCTTGGTGTTATATGTGGATGACATTCTCATCATGGAAACGATATTGGAATGCTATCCACAGTTAAGACTTGTTATCAAAGAACTTCTCCATGAAGGACTTAGGGGAAACATCCTACATTTTGGGGATCCAGATCTATAGAGATAGATCTAAGAGGATGCTTGGCTTGTCCCAGTCCATGTACATAGACACCATAGTCAAAAGATTTGGCATGGAAAATTCCAAAAGAGGTCTCATACCACTGAGACATGGAATTTCTCTTTCTAAGAGTATGTCTCCAAAGACTCTAGAAGAAAGGGCATACATGGATAGAATACCCTATGCGTCTGCTATAGGATCTATCATGTATGCAATGTTATGTACTAGACCTGATATAGCGCATGCTCTAAGTGTTACGAGCAGGTATCAGGCAGATCCAGATTTAGAACACTGGAAGGCAGTAAAGTGTATCCTTAAGTACTTAAGAAGGACTAAGGATCTTTTACTAGTATATGGAGGAGATAGCCTCAAGGTTGAAGGCTACACAGACTCAAGTTTCCAGTCTGACATCGATGATAGTAAGTCTAACTCTGGCTATGTTTTTACCCTGAGTGGAGCAGCAGTAAGCTGGAAGAGTTCCAAGCAAGAGACTACTGCTGACTCGACTACGAGGTGGAGTACATTGCTGCTTCAGAAGCAGCAAAAGAAGCTGTCTGGATGAAGAAGTTCATCACAGATTTAGGAGTGGTGTCTAGCCATGAAGAGCCAATTTCATTGTTATGCGACAACAACGGGGCGATTGCTCAAGCAAAGGAACCTAGGTCTCATCAGAAGTCTAAGCACGTTCTAAGGAGGTTCCACTTGATCAGAGAGATTGTGGCCCGTGGCGATGTAGTAGTAAAAAGAATTTCATCCGATGATAACATTGCGGATCCACTGAAACGCCACTAACTCAAATTATTTTTGAGCGACACCAAGGTCTGATGGGAATCAGACATGTAGGTGATTGGTTTTAGGTCAAGTGGGAGATTGCTAGTTATAGGTGCCCTGCAAGCCAATTCACGTGAGTGATGGCACTTGTAATTATGTACAATATCTTTTGGTAATATTATAATGGTATTTTCTCACTGTATATTCCATGCGTATGTATACTGTGATGTCCATGGGTCTGTGCAATGGGAATTGGATCATGATGAGATCATGATAATGAGGCCGATCCTCTTTAAACACAGATCCTAAATATTCCTAGTCATAGTTTACTCAAGAAGGACATTGAGATGACCAGAAAGACCGGTGTGCCATATACCTGTCCATATGATGGAAGCAGCTGGTCTCATAGCTGCTTGTGTGGAGACACTAGGGATATGGTGCAGGCGCTTATGGAGAATGAGTTCACTGAATGATCCGTTCTCGGAATGCTATATGGTTAATGATACCTGATTGTCAGATAGAGATTCCGTAGTCTCAGTTGTGTAACTGGTCCTTAGACTTGAGACACCAAAGATGTCTTGTTGAGTACTCCATTCTTTGATACTTGATTTATAGGTCTGGATGTTCCAGGTCTAGTATAGCTAGTCATTGGGAATGGTAGCCAACCTTACGAAGGCAATTATGTGTCAATAAAGGATCATCCACTCTCGGTATCGTGCGAGAGGAATATCCCATATTGTCTTACTCAGGCAAATCCCTGGCCAAGGTCAATTGGATTTAGTGAGAAGGAGTTCTCCGGGAGAATCCGATAAGAGTTTGACTTTAACAGATTCCATATAGACCTAACAACACCATGCCTAATGTATGGTCTCTGGGATAATAGATGGATGAGGGACTACAGGTACACGGTAACTGTGGGCAGACAGGTCTAATGGATTTGATCACTCGTATCGTCTGGGGATTATGGCATAGTGGCCTAGTATGTTCATAATCGATGAGTTGAGTGAATTATTATGGAGATAATAATTCACTGAGTCAGAAGGAGTTCTAATGAGTACAACTCACGGTCAGCTCGATATTGGGCCTAGAGGGTCACACACAAAAGGTGGATAACGCGATGAATAGAGGATTGGATAAAAGTTATCCAATAAGCCTTATTTAACCATTATGGACCTATTGGGTAAGACCCAATAATCCTTGATAAGGATCCATTAAGGGAGCATACTAGGATCATGCCACCTCACCCCTTCTGGAAGGAGGACACCTCATCATCATTAATCATCATGAATGGTGAGGTGTCCCTGCGAGGTGTCCCTTGTCATGATTACATGATGATGTGTCCTTGCAAGGTGTCCCTCTTGTCATCATGACATGGTGAGGGTCCCTGTGAGGTGTCCCTTGTCATCATGACATGATGAGGTGTCCCTGATGAGGTGTCCTTTAGGCTATCTATAAATAGAAGGGGTTCTCTTTGAAGTTATGGGCTAGAGCTTGAGAAGAGAAACCACATACTTCATCCCCCCTTCCCATCTCACCCTCCTGTGCTCTCCCTAGGCAAGAGGAGAACTTGGAGGGCCGAGCCCTCTTGTTGTTGCTGCTACTTGCTGCTGTTGGCGCTGTTGGGTTGCACGACTAGAAGGAGTGGCACCACCGGTGTAGGAGGGGTCATCATCATCGCCGATCATCCACTGTGTGGATACCGCTAGAGGGAGTCTTGAGAGAGCTCCTTCAAATAAGGACTAGTTCTGCGCTTCAGGAGATATACGATCTCCCTTAGGTGAGATTGTCTCACGCCTTATTTGTATGTATGTTTACATGCACCGTACATCATAGCTCGATCAAGTACATAGATAGAAATCGATTTTTTGTTTTACTTCCATACGCATGTGATGCCTCAAGTCGATTTCCAACACTGGTTCTTCGCCGTTGCTCGGCATCGGATCCCCAAAGGGGAGCCGACAAACTCGCCCCCAAATGGAAGGACCTTATCAGGTAACCCAGGTTCTTGGAAAAGGCTCTTACAAGCTAACTACTCCTAGTGGCGGGGCCATACCAGAACCTGTCATGTATCCAATTTGAAGGCTTACTATTTATGAAAGCCTTCTGTTCGGCATCCTACTTCTCTTCCTCCCATTCTTTAGGTCGGCTTGAGCTGGTATCCGAGGTCATCCTTGTCCAAAGCTTTTCAGCTCGAAAGGATTAAAAGCGATACCGCCTAGCATAAGTGTTCCGCACAAACACCCAGGTCGGAACCTTTGGCAGTTCCAAACGACCTGCGTGGTGACTACGAACCCTTCTAGATGACCACGAATTTCGATTCGAATAGAACAAGTATAAGGGAGTGAGGGTAGAAAAAACGAAGCCATGACTAGGATCAAAAGAAATTTTCACTTAGAACTTCTTACAAAAAGGCTATACGAGCCTGGTTTGCAAAAAAAGAGAGGAAAACTAAAGCAGAAAGGCTAAGGAGCCCGCTTAGAAGGACCGGCGCCATCGTCTGAAGGAGGCATCCGCCCAGAGTAGAATTGTGCGAATTGTATCCCGTCCAGACGAGCGTCATTGGTTCGACGCCGACACTCCTTCACGGCGACCTTGAAGGCTTCTCGGGTGCGCTCGACCCAAGAAAGTTGTTCACCATGCTCCTTCCCAGCTTTGAGTCCCACTTGTAGCAGTGGGCCCCGTACTGCTCCAGGTCTTCTCGGAAATCCGGCCCGATCTTGTACGCGACAATGGCACGGATCTCGGCGTCAGCTAGCACCTTGCTAAAGGCCTCCTTCTCAGCCCGCGCAAGGGCTAAGTTGAGCTCGGAAGTCTAAAGGGCGGCCTTGAGGTCTTTCACCACGTCCTGCAACTCTGCTTCACGAGCCTTGTGTTGTGCAGTCATGCCCTCGCAGAAAGCAGTCTGTGCTTCCCACAGATGCTTTTGATTTTGAGCCCGGGCAGATAAAGCCCTCAGCACCTCCAGAGATTTAGCGACCCCATCCTAAGAGGCCCCAGGTCGACGTCATTGACGGCGCCATCTTCTGCGCGGCTTTCTGGATGGTAGCCCTCGCCTGACACCTCCGGAGTATGCTCGGGCGTCAGATCTTGGCACCTCGCTACCTGCTCAAGGTGAGAAGTGGAAGGGCTCGGCAGAAGATCCCTTGGTGCGCTTTCCTTGAGGCGATCGAGCGTCGCCTCCAGAGCCATGGCCGAGGGAATCTCGGGAAGCTTTCTCCTCAGCACTTCACCGAGCGGCCTCCGGTCATCACCAGAGTCTTCGGCCCGCTCTTCCGTAGCATCGTCAATACTACCAGCAGCTGCTCTCTCCCCAGGCCCTACCTCCTCGGTTGCGGTTGCTTCTTTAGCACCAGAAGGCACCTCAGCAGGTGCGTGTTTCCCTACTTCCGCAGCCACGTCGGCGGGGGGCATGGGGGGCAGGACCATCCCCGTGGCTGAAGCAACCTCCTCGGCGGCTCCCGTTGTGGGAACCACCTCTTCACCTCCGGTACAGCGGATTGCATCGTAGGAGCCGCCGCCTCTTCGGTTACCGGCATCGCATCAGTCCTTGGCACGGCATTCTCAGTCACGATGATGTCGCAACCAGCTCCTCCGGTGTTCGAGACCCCTGTAGGGGCCATTTCTTCAAAACGCCCCTTGACGGGGCCTTGGGGCACTGGCACTCTCACCTGCTCCCCATCTGAGCTCCCCGACGCCGAGCTCAGTACAACAAGCCCAAGATCGGCCGCCATCTTGAGAGCGGCCCCAGGGCGAGGCAGGGGAAGGACCTGGAGTGTCCCCTGCGTGGGCATTTCTGCGGTCCTCCGCCTCTTCCGCTCCACCAGTGGCTCGACGTCTTCTTCCTCCTCGTCCTCCTCAACCTCCAGAGCAGTCCGCAGTGCGTAGCTTTCACCAGCCTCCGTCTTTTCTTGGCTTGACGCTGGCTCCTCCCTACCTCTCCTTCAGCCTCATCCTCGGCCGGTGCTGCTCGGGCAAAGGATGAATTATCGCCCTCGTGGCCACCCTCGCCGCGGCCTTCTTCTTCAAACGAATCTTCTCGGGCCCCTTTGCGGAGACCCGCGAACTCACAGCACCCTGCACTTCTGTAGGACGACTCTTGGCGGCAGCAGGAGGATGCTCCTCACCTATTACCGCCACATACGCTGTGACGGTAATCTGTTCAGTGTAGAGGGCCATATCCTCCGTATCCATGCCGGCCTCCAGCTCTTCAGCAGCTGCATAAGAAGAAAAGAGGTCAGTAAGGGCGACTACCAAAAAGCAGAAGAAGGAAAGAGGGGCCAAAAAGTCACTTACTCCATCCTCTGCTGAGTTGTGCTGGACTAGTTGGGCCTCCGTGATGTACTCCTCCGCCTTCTCGAAGAAGATGCTGTTGAGGCGCTCCGCAAGCGCCACCTCGTCCTTCCTCATGAGGGGGTAGTTGTCTTTACGCGGGTCCTTTACCCGCATAAGGAACCCCCATTCCGGCGCCCCCGTGTTGCGCGTAATGAAGAGTATCCGGTGCGTCCATCCCTTGTGGCTGGAGAACCGGGGGGAGAACTCTATCCTCATCCGGTCCAGCCGGTGCTTGGTGTTAGTTATGGATGTCCTCAAGCCAATCATAACTTGTACAATCTTGTTCTTTGATAATAATAATAAGGCTTTTATATCGTTATGTGTAATTCGTTTATCGTTTCATTATGAAGTCCATGAATATGCGCAATGGATATTAATTATGATGAGATCATAACAATGAGATTAATATACTTTAAACGTATATTCTTAATTGTTCCTAGTCGGAGGATATCCGAGAAGGACATTGGATATCCGGTTAGGCTAGTACAGGTTGCACCTGCTCATATGATGAGGGTGGCTGGTCTCATAGTCACTTGTGTGGGGACACTAAGGTGAATCTGTAGGTGCTCATTAGAGAATGAGTTCACTGAACTGATTCGTTATGAATCGCTAGATGGTAATGTTACCTAACTGTCAACCAGCTAGATTCATTGTCACAGTGGCGTGATTGGTCCTTAGACCTGAGACACCAAGGACACCTTGTTGTGGACTTCTGGGTTTTGACCTTGACTTATCGATCTCTAGCCATGAGGTCTTAATCAGTTAAGTGTTCGGATCTAGCGGAATACCTTCGAAGGTGATTGTGTGGTCAATCATGGGATCGCTCGCTCTCGGTAATAGGAGAGTGAATGCTCTACGGAAGGATGCTTCATAGTCCCTAGCCAGGGCAAGACTACTTATCAGAAAAGGAGTTTTCTGATATAGTTATGCGGCATCTAAATCGAGTGAGTGTGCAATTTAGGGTTTGACAGTTGACCATACCCTAAGTGCACTCGGGAGCATTGTACGAGCGAAGGATTATAGTCACGTGGTAACTGATGATACAAAAGGTTCCTTGAATGGGTTGCTAAACCCCAATGCTTTCCAGGATCAAGTGGTGTTGCTTGGCACCCAACTTGATTGGAAGCCCGGTCAATTATCGTGAGACGATAATTGATTGTGTATTAATTAATATGAGATGTTAATTAATTACTATAAGTCAATAAAGAGTTATTGAGCTTAATGGGCTGAAAACTGGACCAGCAGTTGGGCCTCGAGGGTCACACACATAAGAGTTTCGAGCAGACTGGGCAAGGTGTTCTTTATAGACAATGACTGGGCTTTTATGAAAAACAGCGGTGTCTATAAATATAGGCTGAGAGTTAAACCCTGGGCCAAGCTCCAGGCTTAACCCTGGCCGCCCCCCTCCTCTCTCTCTCCTAGGGCGCCCCCCACCCTCTCTCTCCTCTCTCAGGCACATGGTGGAGCTAAGATCCGGGAGACGCGTGGAGAACGAGGAGATCCCGTCTGCGTCCGGAGCTCGCGTGGATAGTCTAGAGGCCGGACACTTGAACGGCTTGAAGCACCGGCGCCTCCTGCGCCACCTCCTCCCGGATTCGAGAGTTACGCAACCCCGCAAAGGTAAAGATGAGATCTGCCTTTGTGTGGTTACCGCTTTAGTTCGATTCCGACGGCCGGCAACGATACACATTAGAGGGATTCGCATTTTCCGCTGCGCTCTGATCATTTCCTTACAGTGGTATCAGAGCCAGGTTGCTGGAACGTTCGGAATCGGCATCTTGTGTATGATATTCATGTGTTTTCGTCGATTCGCGTTGTGCATGAGTCGCCATGTTTGTCGTGTTCGTGGGTCGCACATGGGATGTGCACTTTCCGCTTGGTACGTGGAAGGTGTTCCTGGTACAAGGCCTTCGCGAAGAACCCCTCGTGCCGTCGTTTGGCCATCTATGGAGGTCGTACGGCCGCCTGCAAAGTGCCGCTGTCGCACAGGTTGCAGCTTCTTGGACAGTCCAAGATATGACAATTTTGTAGGTTCAGGGGTTTTTCCGGGGTTTTTCTGGGTGCCCAGGTGAAGGCGGCGGGGTCCGGCGTCGCCGGCGCCGTCTGCGGCCGCTCGGGGCGGCGTGGTGACCCGCGCGGCCCTGCGCGAAGGGGCGGCGGCGGCCTAGGGTTCGCCCCTCGGGCGAACCTAGGCGGGCGGAGGGGGCGACCCTGCGGGTCGCCCCCACGGGCCCTGGGTCCGGGTAAGTCACCCGGACCAGGGCGGGGCCGGGCCACCCGCGTAGGTGGCCCGCGCGCCCCACCGGATCGGTTGGACCGGATCGGTCCACCCCCTCCCCTTTTCAATTTTAAAATGTTTTAAATGTTTTTAATTGTTTAAAATTCAGAAAAAATGTTTTAAAATCCCAGAAAATTATGAAAAAAAATGATTTTTTGAGTTTCAAAATTGTTTTAACTCTCTGTAAATATTTTCATATAAATGACCCATTACTTAATAGTTTAAAGGAAATCTGAAACCGTTTTAGTTATTTCCTCTAATCTAATTAAGACATGTTAATTGATTTAGAAAGTGATTTTTAAATTAATTAACTGTACATCTTGGCGACTTCATGCAGTAACGGTGAATGATGTTTATCTAATGTTGATTAGATGATATCCATGTTAGCTAAATTGCTTAGTTAAATGGTTTTCAAAGTATAATTATTATATTTTGAAGTAAAGTTTTTCAGAAGTAATTATGTGATAATTGCTTGTTGATGCATGTGATGTGTGTGGATGGATGGTCATGGACTTAGATATCATGTGATGATTGTTATGGTTAATGGCAATGATGTAATTTATGAGGACTGCATGCCTCCCTCTCTCCTCCATTGAATCGGGTTGTACATTCTATCTCCCTCTTATTATGTACTCCCCTGACTTGTTCAGGTTTCTTATTATTATCTGATGTACATTTATGGCCTGCGAGCCAAATTTAAATATACTTGTAATTTAAGAAGCAGATTGGCGGAGATGGAGGAGAGTACCATGCAGGACCTTGCTGGAGCTTAAAGTTACATCAAGCTAAAGCATCAGATGCGGGGCTGCCATTTGTTCACCATTTTCGTGGATTACCAACGGCTCTGGTAATGCCACTCTAGGTTAAAGTCCATGATCATCCATCGTTTTTCTTCATATATATGATATGTGTGGAATGTGCTTTGATATATATAATTAATATATGATATTCCAATTCTATATATCAATAGCACGCAGATATAGAGACCAAGATAAAATATGTCAAAATCCCTCCTCGTTTAAATTTAAGCCGTAGCGTAATCATGAGAATGAATTACGCGGCCCTCCATCATTATAGTTTTAGGATTGCCATTAGATCGGGCAAGTTTGTTGTGCTATCCACAAGGCTTGCGAAATCTGATGACAGACTAAAACTATGGCATAGTGATGTCTTAAACGGGATAGAGGATCGGTGTAGTTTTATTGTGCTATCCACAAGGGCTACATCCAAATCTATGCTCGTTACGTAATGATGTACTGCTTAGACTGGATTTAATGACTTGTGTGCTATCTACAAGGTCATTAAAATTCAGGGGCCAAAATAAGATCGGATATTGCAAGAGTTGCAGGTGTCAAGGGTTGACTGCTTTCAGATCATAGTATGGTTTGTTGTGCTATCCACAAGATCATGCTATGAGTCTGTGAGATTCCGACCCCACTAGGAGACCGTCGGTGTCTCCCATTCTGTATATCTGAGGGTTATACGTCTGCCGGAAAATAGTGGGAGCTAATCTTGATTAAAGTCCTAATCTAGATTTAATTATTATTATGAACATCTGCTAATTGTGTTTACATTTCCTTTATAGGCAAAAATGTCGTCAGGTAACCCACTCCGTGGCATACTGGATGCCAAAGATTGATAGGCCCGAACTACTCGGATTGGCTCAGAAACCTGAAGATTGTCCTCAGGTCTGAGCGCATTGCCTATGTCTTGGAGCGTGAGATCCCAGCTGAACCACCCCTTGATGCACCTGAAGGGGAAACGCTTAAGTTTGCGAAGTGGAAGGAGGATTCCACTCTGGCCCAATGCTACATGCTTGCCTCAATGAGCAATGAGTTGCAAAGGCAGCATGAGAACATGGATGCTAGATCCATCATGCAGCACTTGCAGGAGCTCTTTGAAGAGCAGAGTAGGGTGGAGAGATATGAGATATCCAAGGCCCTGTTCAGAGCTCGCATGGTAGAGGGGTCTTCAGTACAATCTCATGTGCTGAAGATGATAGAGTGGATTGAGAGGCTCGAAGGGCTTGGTTTTCCTCTTGACAAGGAACTAAGCACGGACCTCATTCTCCAGTCACTTCCAGATTCATATTCCCAGTTCATTATGAACTTCACAATGAACAAAATTGAGGTGAGTTTAGCTGAGATGCTCAACATGCTGAAGACTGCTGAGGGCAACCTAAGAAGGAAAAGCCCACTGTTCTCATGGTTGGAAAGTCCAACAAGAAGAGGAGAGCAGGCAAGCCTTTAAGAAAGGCAATGCAAAGAAGCAATCTAAGCAGAAACAAAAGAAGGACATAAGCAAAGGAGAAGAAAAGGGCGAGTGCTTCCACTGCAAGAAAAAGGGGTACTGGAAAAGAAATTGCAAGGACTATCTTGCAATGAAGGCTCAGGAGAAGCAGAAGCTTGGCGAAGCTTCAGGTATCTATATGATAGATCTTCACTTGTCTATTAGAGATTCTACATCTTGGGTTTTAGACACTGGATGTGCTTCTCATATCTGCAATGATGTGCAGGTGCTAACAAGTAGAAGGAAGCTGAGCAAGGGCGAGGTGAACTTGAGGCTTGGAAACGGCACAAGTGTGGTGCACACACTGTGGGGACCATTGTAACGTCGCGTGCTTTTCGGATCCATGCAGATCGTGTGTGTTGTGGTTGTAGCGGCCGTTGTGAGGCCAATGTGGGTCAGTTGTGAAGAATGCGTATGTGAATGCGTGGCTTGACCAGGTGAAGAGCAGGGTGGGTCCTGAATTGGAATAGGACCTGCTGCTGTTCTGTCTGAGTTGGCGGCCATGGGGTTGCCGCTGACTAGTTGACGTCCAGCATGATGGATGTTTACTGATGAACCTAACGTCAGCATTTGTGGACGTTTAGTCTGGCGGTGGCTGTTAGCGGCATGGGGGTTGACGCCAACCTGACAGTTCTGCAGTTATAGGCTCACCCGAGGGTAGCTTTCCTCAGCTCACTCTCTCCCCTCTGCCCCAGCTTCGCGCCCCTGGTGTTTCTGAAGCTTCTAACAGGTACCGAGGAGTAGTTGAACGATCGTAGAACGCGTGGCGTCGCCGAATTGCGCGAGGAAACGTCGCGGCGTGGTGCAATTCCCGTGGGAGCTCGCGGAGGGCTCGGCGTGAACCAGGGGATTGCAGGAGATTCTAACGCGTTCTGAGGTAGGGAGCGAACCCTGGTAGCTCCGTAGAAACATTAAAACCATCATAATCACTTGAACCGCATGTTATCCATATTGTGGATAGAGTTGCACCACGGGATAATGGGTGGTTTGAGTAGTTTACTACTGTACGAATCATGTTATAACGGTTTATTGGGTTCTAGCATGCTAAAAGAATTGCATTTGCATGTTTTTCAGTAGTTAGAAAGTTAGAAACCCGCAGGACCGGATTAGGGTTTTCTGCAGTTTATGGCCGAGAACTTGGGCGTCAACATCGCTTGCCGCCAATATTCTCAGCCAGGAGGTTAACGGCCAGGAACCTGCCGTTGACTCCCAGTAAGCGGCAATCGTGTGGCCGCCTACTTCTATTTGAGCAGAAATGACTAAGTACAAAATTATCGATAATGATGTGTGTTGACGCATGAGGTGCACTGAGTGCACTTGGGTTACGTGTTTAGCATACAAGGTATGCTGTTAGTTGTTTACTTCGGTGACTGCGCGTTGTGTACGTGAATCAGTTGGTTTCACGTGTAGTGACCAGTGGTTACTTGTGGTTTACGTGGGTTTCACGTTGTTTGTGTGTGACGTGCACGTGGTTCTGTGTACGTGGCGAGTAGTACGACCACCTACCGTGGTTACCTCTCCATTGGGTGCCCCAGGTTCTTTGTGAGCCGGCTGTTAGCTCGGGGCTTTGTCCGGTAACTTGTTTTGTACCGTCGAGGTCTGTGTCGTCTGACCTGGACACCCTCACTCTTGTGTTAGAGTTGTACGTCTGGCTGAGGGAAAGGACACAGGGGACAGTGACACTTGTGTTTTATTTTTAGTCACTTGTAGCGCAATCGTAGTTGGGGGTACGACACCAGTAGACGTACTGAGACCCCAGCAGTCCTTTCCAGTGCCTCACTCTAGCGAGCCCAGCCAGGTCTCTGGAGGTGCTAGGCATGGGCCGGTGACCGTGTGGTCTGCAGGTGGTGTGTTTAGTTGGTCTCCACAGTTGCTTGAACTTTTCACGTGGAGCGGCAGCTGGACCTTTCGTCCGTGTTTGCGAGACTGAGAGGTAGACCTGTGTGTGTTGTCCGAGTCATTTTCTGGTGTCCGCGAACCAGTTCACGTGGCTCGTGTTGGCTGTCTCTACTTTAGCTTGTACACCTGTACTGGTTTGCCGTTTAATTATTACTGTTGTTTCTCGTAGTCGGCAAACGGTGAGTACTTTTACAGCTTTACTTACCTGCTTAGCTGTTATATTAATTGTTGGTGCTGTTTACTATTCGTACTCGTGGTGTTTGTTTCGCTCGGTTTTGGGGGAGTTCCCTACTGAGCCAGTGACTAGAGAGGCTCACCCCTACCCCACAGGTGAGAGTGAGGAGGACGTCTCTCGTCCACGTCCAGTTCCGGCCGCGTCGTAGCGGTGCAGGTCAGCACCTCCAGCAGAGTAGCTTCAGCAGTGTAGTTTTGTAGTTGTTTACTTTCTTCAGTTGTATCTCGGGTATGCCCCAGGCTCTTGTACTTCTTTTAGTTTTGTGAAAATTTGGCTATGTAAACTTGTGAAATATATATGAAATGTGGTGTGTTCCTTTATGTTTACACCGACTGTGGTTTGGTATCCCTTGCGAGGCTTCGGCCCTTCGCGGAGGCGGACTCGGATCAAGTACGTTATCGGTTTAAACGGGCTTGACCGAGGCGATCCGTCCCAGTTGGTATCAGAGCAGGTCCGTGTTAATATAAGGGAATTGAAGGATACATGCCTTATTTCGGTCATTTTACACTGCTGGTAGGGACCCTGGTTTTTGATCATTCATGGTTTTGATTTGTCTGGTGTTTTGTGTATGTAGAAATTTCTGAAATGGCTGATAGGAGAGATTGGGTGGTGGAGGAGATGATCCGGAGGAAAGCACCCAGCGTATGATAGAAAGAATTGGGAGAGCCTCACGGATATCCGGGCAAGAATGGATCAGCAGGCACCAGTACCACCGTTGCAGTGCCACCTGGGGATGGAGAGGTTGTACCTGTTGCTCCAGTTCCGCCGAGAGTGGAGGTGCCTTTTGTAGCTCATGTGCCACCACCAGTGTTGTTAGCGGAAGAACCAGTGTTGCAGGTTGAAAATTTCTGAGATTGCAGCCACCTACTTATTCAGGAGGGCCGAATCCCGATACAGCTGAGCATTGGGATCATGAATTGAGAGAGTTTTTGCAACTATGAGATTCCGGCAGCGGATAGAGTGGTATTAGCTGCTTACCAGTTGAGAGGTTTTGCCTTGGAATGGTGGCGATTGAAGATGCAACCACTTTTGCAGGCAGGATGGAAGAAGCTATCACTTGGCCGGAGTTTCTTGATGTATTTAACGATACATTCTTTCCGATCCAAGTGCAGCAAGTAAAAAGAAGCAATTCTGAACTCTTCAGCAAGGTAACTCTTCAGTCTTAGAGTACCAGATGAATTTATGGCACTTAGCCGTTATGCGCCATATGTGGTTTCAGATAATAATAGGTGGTTGAGTACTTTATTAGAGGTTTGAGAGTGGAATTGCAGGATGCGATAGTACCTCTCATGTGTAAGAAGTGGAAGAAGCGCGCAGAGGGCAGCTACTTTGGAGAGGTCTATCCGTACCCGTCAGGCAGGTGATCAGGTTCAGGTAGTTTCCGGCTACCGCAGCAGACAGTAGGTGCAAGTAAGGGCAGGCACCAGCAGGACCTTCTTCATCTGGTTTCGGAAATGGCCAGAAGTTAAAGCAAGCATTTAAAGGCAAAGGAAGAGGATGGGGAGGTCGTCAGCAGTTGCAGCAGGGCCGAGGTAGGCCTGAGGTGGAGGAGTCGCAGCAGAGTACTGCCAGGCAGCCTATTGTTCCTCCAGGGTATAGATGTTATAATTGTAATCAGCCGGGACATTTGATCCGCAACTGTCCGTATGCAAGAGTATGGGTATGGCAGAGGTGTGCAGCAGCCTCAGCAGTTCCAGCAGCCACAGGCAGGTCGTGGCAGAGGAGCACCGCAGCAGCGAGGGAGAGGCCGGGTTATGGCTATCACCCGAGCCCAGGAGAGCGTCAAATATGATAGAAGGTACTTACCTCATTATGAATATTCAGCAAGAGTCTTATTTGATTCGGGTGCCTCTCATTCTTTTATTTCCGAAGAATTTCTGGATTGCATAGCTCATCCTTTAGAAGAGAAGTCTTGTGAGTTAGTGGTGGAGTTCCTTCAGGTGAGTTCTTACTCACTTCGAGCTATATAGATGAAGCTCATGTTATGATTGAAGGGAACCAGATGCCGGGTCGTTTGTATGCCCTGCAGCTGTCAGATTATGATATCATTCTTGGTATGGATTGCTTGAAATGTATGGAGCAATGTTAGATTGCAGAAAGAAAAGGATCAGATTTTGTCATCCTAATGGTGCAGTGTTTGAATATCAAGGTATGCCTTTTTATACCTTCAAGTTTCTAATTTCTGCAATAAAAGCTAAAAAGTTGATAAATGATGGGTGTGTGGCCTATTAGTCTCAGTAAGTTTGGTAGAGGCCAGTCAGCCAATGGAAGCAATTCCCGGTTAGGGAATTTGCTGATGTTTTCCCGAAGATTTGCCTGGTCTAGCTCCACACAGAGGTGGACTTTTCTATTGAGTTGCTGCCAGGTACCATGCCGATTTCTAAACCCCATATCGGATGGCACCAGCAGAACTTAAAGAATTGAAAAAGCAATTAGAAGAATTGTTGCAGAAGGTTTTATTAGACCGAGTCATTCCCCGTGGGAGCGCCGGTTTTATTTTGTGAAAAAGAAGGATGGTAGTTTCGGATGTGCATTGATTATAGAAAATTGAAATGTTGACCATCAAGATAAGTACCCCGTTGCCGAGGATAGATGATTTTTTGATCAGTTGCAATCATCAAGGTGTTCTCTAAGATTGATTTGA
>JACBKR010000162.1:0-42544 GCA_014218235.1 Colocasia esculenta | reverse complement strand
TTACATGTCTACCTGTTCTACATGCCACATGCTACATGTTATATGCTTACATTCCTGCATGTGAACTTGTTCAAAGAATTTCATGCTACATGACAATGTTTTAATATTACTACATGAAAATTGTATGTAAAAGAATAGTGCATGTATAAGTGAGAAATTGATACATGAGAATTGTTGTAGGACACATGACATCGAAGAGATTCCATGAATAAGTGATTCCATGTTACATACAAACATGTTTTATTCCATAATAGTTAGAATCACTATGAATGAATGATTGCCAATGGGCTTAGAACTGTAGTAAGGAAAAGTATATGATATCAATGAATGGAATGTTAATGTACTACCATGTTTTTAAACCTAATATACTGTTAATATCTTGAACTGTCTTTCATGTGATTTGCTGGGTCTTGTAGACTTATACTTGCCTAACATTTCAGGAGAGCCAGAGGATACCGAGGAGTTAGTGCAAACTGACTCAGAGCGTGAGGACGTGGAGACTTAGCTTGTCCTAGAGAGTTTAGAGTGACTCTTGTATGTGAGGATCTTATGTAATTTCCTTTATGCAGCTAGTCATTAAAATGTAATAAACTTTGGACTATTGTTACCTTTTTACGCATTAGTTTACTTTTGAATAAATGCTGATTGCAAGTGTTTAATTCCATATTCTGTCATTATCATTGGAATTGAATAGTTATTTGTGTATATTTCAACCTGTATTGTAATTGTTGGATTCGTTCCACTGTAATACCTCTATTAGATCTAATGTGAGTTGGTGTAACTGTACTGGGTCTAAGAGGGGCGTTACAGCTCATCTCATGCTTCTTTCTGCATGGCTGGTTCCTGATGGCTATCTCCGCTCTGGAGCTCTGATCTTAAATGGTCCTTGTCTCATATGTTAGTTATCTTCTTTACTTCTGTTGACACCTGTGTGTTGGAGTTATGAGCCATTGTCGTTATCTGCGTCTTTAAGAATGCAGGGTATGTGCTGTTCTTTATCTCTCAAGGATTGTACAATACCCAGTCACTCGTGTTCCCCTCTTGTTTATATAATATAATCTTATCTTCTATCAAAAAAAAAGATACTAGTAAATTACTATTTCCACACAAAGAAAGAAGACGCCCTAGAATCGCAAGCTAACTTTGCCAAACTATCTGCCAATTGATTTCCTTCCCTAAAGGTGTGTACAATAATGGGGGATAATGAGAAGGTGAGTTCTTCTTCCACCATCCACAGCTACCAAGGGAAATTCAATGAACCACACAGTAGAGCAATGACGAAGGTGGAATCCACCTCTAGAATGTGAGGGCGAATAGCCAAAGCCTAACAGTCCTCAGGGCATTCAAGACAGCTAGTACTCAACTTGGTAGCTTGTAAGTATACCATAGAAGGTGGAGATAGGAAAAAATAGATTTCCTATGTCATCTCTAAGACCATGTTTGGTATTTGAATCAATCAAAGATAGAGTGGGGATATTCCTACTCTATTCCCAGTCTATTCAATCAGGATATCTCCATTCTATCTCCGATCTATTCAATCAAGATATCCCCACTCTATTTCCAATCTATTCAAATACCAAACATGACCTAAGAGCTGCGTCGCCTCAAGACACTCCTAGATTTCTCTGAGATGCACCATCAAAATTCAATTTTAGTCGGCCTCTTGGGGGGAGCTTCCATCGAACTTGAATTACTCTTGGAGGATGTCTAGGAATTCCTTTAAGATGAAAAGATGTAAGAATTTGTAAATCACTACTTAAAACCTTTATAATCTTTCAGAGACACAAGTTGCGCCTTAAGCTGCTTGCTAATTGAGTAGATGATCTGCGACATCTGAATGGAACCTCCTCAAATCTCAACTTATTTCTGGCATTCCAAATTGACCAGCAAATTAGAACATGGTCATAAACACATAGCTTCTAGTCTAGAATTCGGTGGACGAGATCCCAACCAAGATAGTAAACAAGCAGCTAGACCTTTTTTATTTGTGGACAGATGGAAGATGACATCATAATGTGGCCAAAGAGATTTGGCTCGGTCGCCCTGACGAAAGATATGATGGCTAGTTTCAACTTGTTTATGTACACAACATGAGCATGCAAAAACCAATGGCAAATTCTGTAGTGACCCTGGATATTTATGCCTAATAAGGCTCCATATCCAGACCCACCTCCCGTGAATAGACTGAAGTCTCGCCAGGGATAACTCGCACAATGTGTTCAGTAAGAATATAAAATACAACCACAAGAATATAAGACACAAGAAAGTACATGTTCTCATATTCATTCACAACATATTACACTATCCCAATACATTATTACATGTTCAAGGAAAAAGTATAACTACCTGGGACATACCCGAGGGAGCAAAGCTCAAACACACTAACTATGACTCAACTATTGGTGGTACAAGTCTGCCACAAACGCCACTGGGAGCCAACACACGGCTAGCACCTGAAAAGAACTTAAGGGAGGAACCTCAACAAGTCAAGGCTCAGCAGAGACCTCCCAAAACAACAACTGAAAACTGAAGAGACCTCAACCACAAAGGGTCTCACTGACAACACCGATAGGCAACCACAACATAATCACACTAAAAACATAATTAACTATAATTAAATAAAACTCACTACCTAACACAGTCTGCAGCAACTAAAGAAAACAAATGACTGGTACAGAAACACCAGTCCACAAAGCAATGCCTAGGCCACAAGCCTCACAGGCGAACCACAAGCACAAGGTAGCAGGACTGCCAACAAGGAGCTAGTCCACTATACCCTAAAACAACGAACACCCCGAAAGACTACCCCAAAAGGGTACAACACAACAAGTGGAAGGTCCTACAACATGACCTCCACGGAGATCAGCTCCACCTCAACACCTGAAAAGACTGGTACACGGTGTACCACAATAAACAACTACCCACACGGGGTATAGGTACCTACTACCATGAGGTACCACCACAAAAACCACAACCACCATAGTGACACAACAGAGCACACCACAACAAGTCGAAACCACAACCGGTGAGTCGCCACTCACAAGCCGCAACCACGGGCAAAGCATGAGCGAAAAGAACAATGCCACCACACAGGAACAAAGTACTAGTTCATGATGCCAGTATTCAACCCGGACAACACAACACAAGAACTACCTCTCAGTCTCACATTCATGGACGAAAGGTCCAACTGCCGCTCCACAAGCACACAGTAAAGCCAAAGAATAGTGGAGCCTAACCAACACCACACCTATAGACCACACAGTTGTAGGCCCCTGCCTGGCACCTTCAAGGACTTTGGCCCGAGCTCCCTAAAGTGAAGCATCGGAAACACAGGACTAGTAGGGACCAGTACGTCTATTGGTGACCGTCCCCCAACCACAAGTGCCCTACAAGTGACCGAGTACACCCCAACACCACACAAGTCGCTGCCCCATTGCTGTCTTTCCCTCCGCTGGACGTACAACTCAAACACAGAAGTGAGGGTGTCCAGGAAGATGACACAGACCTCGGCGGTACAAACATTACCAGGACAAATCTCGAGCACAACAAACACAACGTGCCTGACTCACAGAGAACCCGGGGTACCCGACTAAAGAGGTATTCCAGAATAGGCACTGGACCACCATACTCGGCAACACACAAACCACGCCGATCACTTAACACACCGGTAAAACTTATACCATGATACACTTAACATAACTGGCTTGTCACTGGTCACCATGTGACCTCCAAGCAACTAGACACCATTATACACATGAACCAATTGACCATACTATATCCTTGCCTATCATTGGTCATTTCATGACCTCCATAGCAACACCTTTACGTACATAAACCACAACATTAACATAATTAACATAAATGACATATTCAACATAACTTACTAATAATCAAGCCATTAAACCTATAACATGATTGAAATGACGTAAAAACACAACTTACCAATTAATCAAGCCATTAAACCTATAACATGCTTTACTAGCAATAATCAACTTTAAACAACATAAAACAACCTTAAACAGCCAGGCTAGGTCCACACCAGACCGTCATAGCCCAACCATCACAACACACCGGAAGCTGAATCACGATGGACACAGGCATCGCCTACAGAAATGCGACGACCTCATTGGTCACGATTCCAAACTTAACGTGACGGGCCCAGCGTCGCGACTAGAATGTGACGGCCTGCTACGTCACCTTCAGGCCAAACACTACTATGTCGACAGTTGGAGTGTAATCGCGACGACCCACTCTGTCGCGGTTACACCAAACCACTCAAAACAGAAGAAGCGCAACACCCCAGAGCATCTCCTAACAGACAATCGATACATAATGCGACAGACCTACGGTCGTGTTCAGACAACCGATACAAGCTAAACAATCGAAAGAAACGCGACGGACCATCCCGTCGCGTTCTCATCAAAACGCGATGGTTCAAACCGTCGCCTTACTAGGCGAACGACGAACCCCATTCCCCTATAGAAACTATCCACACACCATGCAACTCACATATAAGCTCGTAAAAAAAAAGCTAAGCTACCATACACCAACATATCATGTTTTTAAAGCTATAAACCACTTAAATAACTCAAAATAAAAGAGGAAGTCTCCCTACCAACTCGGTGAAACCATAGAACACAAGAAACACAATATTGCCGGCAAGTCCACGCTTCGGGCGTCCTCCTCGCGTGGAACCCGCACCGAGCCAACCACCTGAAAGGAGAAAACACAAAAAAGAAACGCAAAACCTCCTCCCTCAGCTGGACAGAGCCACCCTGCTCTGTCTGGCCTGAAATAGAGCATTAAATTCACATTCAAAATTGGGACGGAGGCAACATCGTGTTTAACATGAATTAAACGCGATGGACCAAATCGTTGCCAAACGTGCTGTGCACTGGAAAGGTAGTTTGGTGAATCGTGATAGGGTAGCCGTGTGTTGTGAACGCGATGACCTACTCCGTCGCCATTCACACCAGAAAATATGCGGGCTAAATGGGCTGAAACCTCAGCCCCACGACACCCGCACAACAGTCGAAAGCCACAACCAAGGCCCAATGACCCCCCATGGCCAAGGCACCCACACCGAACCTATTAAACACAGATCCAAAAATCACGACATTACAGTACTATCACCTAAAGATATGTCGTCCTCGACACTCAGAACAAAATCACGGCAAGCGGACTATCACCTAACCAAGAAATAACGCCAATCATAGAACAAGAAGGATACACTTCATGGCTTCAAACTGCTTCTCAGATTTTTTGTTCTGCTTGGCCTAATCAATTCAATATTTCCTTTCTGTTTTACTTCTTTCATACCTCGAGCAATACCATCCTGCTATAGGCGCTTTATCTCTTTGGACTTAACCTGCTCCCACAATTTTCTAGCTGTTTTGTAACATCTTTTCCTATGCCATTCTGGTTACTAAAAATTTGTTATCTTTAATCACTGCTATGTTCTTCAATATTAAACCATGTTCTCATACATCATTTCTCAGTGTTGACCTTTTCTTAACCATAACTCTGCTTTCATCTGACTTACATTTCACTGACATATTGTGCTTAACACATTATCAATAACTGACATATCAATCTGAAATTATTTTTCTTTATACTTACTGAAATCAAACTATTCTTTAATTAGCCAAATCTGTGATACTTTACTTCCTGCACTTTCTGATTATGTAACCAAACTGCCCAGAAGATACCCTACACATCCACTGTAAACTCTGTTAATTCATCCTGGACTCAATTAACTTTAATTCTCTGAACTCTGCCTGATAAATTTTGGAACCTTCTGACTTTATTTATTTAACTGATCACTAACTGACTTTCACACTTGCTGAGATCGCTTTCACTTATATGAATCATTTGTACTTTTCTCTCTACTCAATTCCTTTAATTCACAATCGTAACATCTGTTATTTTGCAAATTTATGCTTGTAACCAATTACCATGACTGCCTCTTTCATATTACCTGACATTATGTAATCATCCTTTAACTTCTTCTTTTTTTTAAACTCTTACTAACTGACTGCAAATGCACTTTTTGACTATTACCATAATCAACTAATTAAACAAACCTTTAGCTGATCCTTTATCACATACAAATTCCCAACTGAAACACTAAAATTTCCATAATTCTCGATATTGATTCCTTAAAACCTTATGCTCTTCTCTTTTTCATAATATTGCTTGCACTGTTACTTACTGACAATCTTACATTCTCTTTCTTTCTCTTCCATGAACCAGTCTTTCTCTTCTCTTTCCATTCCATTCGCTTTACCAAAAATCTTAATTCCAAATTCACAAAAGTCGAAACAACCTTCTTATTTCTATTCCAATCTTGCTGGATCTTTAAATCTTACTCAAATTAGCATTAGCCCCACTTACCTGTCTCATACTATTACTCTGCCTCAATTTTACCATACACTGAACATTTCCGCAGAACATAACAAAATCTTCCTGTACCATACCACATATAACAATACTTCTGCTAAACAACACAATCTGCCATTCAGAACTACCATCTGCTTACCCATTATTGATCTTAACTAGTGTCAAAAATTTGTACCAACTCAAAAACCTGTTCATTCATTCTTTCTTTAATTAACAATTCTTATCCTTGTACATTTCACAGCCTTAAACAAATCCTCTAACACTGATGAACATTTCTGAACATAACTCACTTAATTCCATGTTACTAATCATGGTCCTCTCCTTTCTAATACCTCATTTGAAGTTAATCTGAATCATTTAGCTATCTGAAATCTTCCATACGGTTAACCACACTATTAACTGGATCATTCTTAATGTCCACTGGCACAAATCACAACTATAACACTACCTTTATCAAATTGCTCAATCCTTTACAACTGACAAATGCTAACACAACACTGTTCCATCCTGACACACTATCTTCATTGTAACTCTATCACATTGTACTGTCATAATAAATTCCTCTACAATTATACCAACCATTGCCTTATACCTGTTTCTGTTGATTCTGACTTCATTAACACCACTTTCCACTGCAATTCCATCATACTGCTAACTTCATAGCAATTCTTTACAACTATTACCATATACCGTCTCTGCTGATCCACCATTTCATTAAAATGCCTTCATTATACGAATCATATTCTTCTCAGAAAACAAAAACTATACCATTACTGAATAATGCAACTAGATTTACCAATTCGTTCTCTATTCCACTGCTTCTAAATCAACTCACAACAGCATCTGTATATACTTTCGCTAATCTTTATATCAAACTGCATAGCATTTACTACCTCTTTTAGCAACCTTATCCTTAAATTCCTTGCTACACTTTGCTCTTCTGATCAATTGTACTTTATGTGAAAATAAATTCTATTCATATCTGTCCTCTATCTTCAAAACACTGATCATTCTGCTTCTGACCTACTATTCAATTTACTAAAACCACAACAAAACATTCAAAAATCTTCACTGTAATTCTTTCAATTTCTATGGCTAAGAACCTTTAAATAACTACGCCTTTCTGTAACAAACTAACTATTGATATATCCACTAAACTGCAACACTGTTAACCACACTAATTCTTAGCAAAATACTTAAAAGCTACCAACCGTACCAACACATACACACAATTATAAAAAAAGTTGCACATTCGAAAACACGTGTGTCAACCACGTAAAATCACAAACTTACTACCAGCAGTGGACATTAAACCATGTCTTGGGACATTGTAACCTTAATGTCTTTTCATATTCTTAGGGACCATGCTCGATACCAACTGCAACGACCCTGGATATTTATGCCTAATAAGGCTCCATATCCAAACCCACCTCCCGCGAACAGACCGAAGTCTCGCCAGGGATAACTCACACAAGTGTCCAGTAAGAATATAAAAGACAACCACAAGAATATAAGACACAAGAAAGTACATTGTTCTCATATTCATTCATACCATATTACACTATCCCAATACATTATTACATGTCCAAGGGAAAAGTACAACACCTGGAGCATTACCCCGAGGGAGCAAAGCTCACACAACACTAACTACGACAAATGCTGGTGGTACAAGTCTGCCACAAACGTTCACTGGGAGCCAACACATGGCTAGCACCAGAAAAGAACTATAAGGGAGTGAGCCTCAACAAAGTACAGGTCAGCAGGGACCTCCCAAAACACAACTGAAAATTGAAGAGACCTCAACCACAAAGGGTCTCACTGGCAACACCGATAGCCAAACCACAACATAATCACACAAACATAATTAAACTGCAATTAAATAAAACTCACTACCTAACATAGTCAACAGAACTAAAGAAACCAACAGGACTGGTACAGAAAACACCATCCACAATAAAAAAAAGCAATGCCTAGGCACAAGCCTCACAGGCGAACACAAGCAAAGGGAGCAGGACTGCCAACAAGGAGAGTCCACTATACCTAAAACAATGAACACCCCAAAAAGACTACCCCCAAAAGGGACAACACAACAAGTGGAAGGTCCTACAACATGACCTCCACGGAGCACAACTCCACCTCAAACCTAAAAAGACTGGTACACGACGTACCACAACAAACAACTACCCACACGGGATACAGGTACCTACTACCAACGATGTACCTCTACAAAACCACAACCACCAGTGCACAACAAGGCACACCACAACAAGTCAAAACCACAACTGGTGAGTCGCCACTCATAAGCCGCAACCACAGGCAAAGTACGAGTCGGAAAGAATGACGCCACCAACAGGAACGGACCTAATCATGACGCCAGTATCCAACTCGGACAACACAACACAAGAACTACCTCTCAGTCTTGCAGTCAAGGAGTAAGGTCCAACTGCCACTCCATAAGCACATAGTAAAGCCAAAGAATAGTGGAGCCTAACCAACACCACACCGCAGACCACATAGCTATAGGCCCATGCCTGGCACCTTTAAGGACTCTGGCCAGAGCTCCCTAAAGTGAAGCATTGGAAACATAGGACTAGCTGGATTAGTACGTCTACTGGTGTCCGTCCCCCAACCACGAGCGCGCTACAAGCGACCAGGACACCAAAAACCACAACACACACGAGTCGCTGCCATTGCCGTCTTTCCCCCTCGGACGTACAACTCAAACACATGAGTGATGGTGTCTAGGAAGATGACACAGATCTCGGCAGTACACATAGTACCGGGACAAACCCCGAGCACAACAAACACACAAGTGCCTGGCTAACAGAAAATCTGGGGTACCGACTAAAGAGGCATTCTGGAATAGGCACGGGACCACCATACTCGACAACACACAAACCGCGCCAATCACTTAACACACCGGAAAACTTATACCATGATACACTTAACATAATTGATTCGTCACTGGTCACACATGTGACCTCCAAGCAACTAGACACCGTTATACACATGAACCACTTGACCATACTATACCTTGCTTGTCATTGGTCATTTCAAGACCTCCATAGCAACACACTTCACGTACATAAACCACAACAATAAAATAATATAAATGATGTAATCAACATAACTTACCAATTAATCAAGCCATAAACCTATAAATGCTTTACTAGCAATAATCAACTAAAACAACATAAAACAACCTTAAACAGCCAAGCTAGGTCCACACCAGGACCGTCATAGCCAACCATCACAAACACACCTCGGAACCGAATTGCGACGACATAGGCGTCGCCTTCAGAAATGCGGACGACCTCAATGGTCGCGATTCCAAACTTAACGCGACAGGGCTCAGCGTCTCGACCAAAACGCAATGACCCGATACGTCACCTTCAGGCCAAACACTACTACGTCGACAGTCGAAGTGTAAATCGCGACGGCCCACTCTGTCGTGATTAGACCAAGCCACTCAAAACAGAAAAAACACGACACCCCAGAGCGTCGCCTTATAGACAGTCGATACAGAAACGTGACAGACCTACCGATCGCGTTTCAGACAATCGATACAAGATAATCAATTGGAAGAGAAATGCGATGGACCATCCCATCACGCTCTCATCAAAATGTAACTGTTCAAACTGTTGCCCTACCAGGGTGAACGACTGAACCCCATTCGCCTATAGAAGAAGCCCGTCCACACACCATGCAACTCAACATAACCTCGTAAAACAAAAGATGAGCTACCATACACCATCATATCATGCTTTTAAGCTGTAAACCACTTAAATAACTCAAATAAAAGAGGAAGTCTCCTACCAACTCGAAGAACCTGCAGGATGCAAGAAACACAATACCATCGGCAAGTCCACGCTCCGGGCCTCCTCCTCGGGTGGAACCCGCGCCGAGCCAGCCACCTGAAATCCGAAAACACCAAAGAACCACAAAACCTCCTCCCCTCCGTTGGACAGAGCCACCCTACTCTGTCTGACCCGAAACAGAGCATTAAATTCACATTCAAAATCGCGATGGAGGCAGACGTCGCGTTTAACATGCATTAAACGCGACGGACCAAATCGTCGTCAAAGGCGCCGCGCACTGGAAAGGCGGGTTGGTGAATCGCGACAGGGGTATCGTCGCGTTTTGAATGCGACGACCCTTCCATCGCCATTCACACCAGAAAATCAGCGGGCTAAATGGGCTGAAACCTCAGGCCCATGACACCTACACAACAGCCGAAAGCCACAACCAAGGCCCAAGACCCCACATTGGCCAAAGGCACCACACCAGACCCATTAAACATGGATCCAAAAAATTGCGACTACAAATTCAAATTTGGAGCACCATATCCGTAGGCAGACGGCCTGCTATAGCCCTTCGCATAAAAGGAAAAAAAATCTGATCGGTAGAAGTGGAAACCAGATATGCTTGAGTAAGAGAGTTTGTATGGCTGAAAGCAAGTCCCTCGACGTCAGTGACAAATAGGCCGAATTCACAGAGAAAACTGTTAGCAGCGACTGTCCATGCCAATCGATCCCTAGCACTAGGGTTAATTTGCAAGCTATCAACAAGTAACCGCATGTTGATATCTTCCGGAAAGGTACACATTATTTCTTGAAAAAGAGTGTGATACCCCGGCTCCTGGCTTTTCAACTTTAGTTCTAGTTCGTGGGTGGGTGGCTCCTAAATGTTGGGGGTGGGCAACATGTTAGTGAGGTGTCGGTTGTGGCTGACGCGTTAGTTACCTTGTCGTTCCCGATCGGTGCGACACATCTTCACTGATTTCCTTGTCACCCCTAGTCAGCATGATGTGATGGTCTTTCATGGCTTTGGTCGCTTGACACTTTCCAGTATGACAGCTGTGTCAATACAACCTGTTGGGTTGTCGTGGCATCCTCTGAGAATTCATTGGTGTCGCAGTCTGTTGACCCGTCACTCTGACGTAATCTAGGTGCTAAAGGGTTAAAGAACTTATCCAACGCTCTCTCCTTCTTCTTCCGCTTTCCTTCTTCTCCACGAAGGACTCTGCCCCTCTTTTCCCTGTGTGTGGTGTGGTGAGTTTCAGGGTCATGCGTGGTGCCGTGGCATCATGGAGTTAGCGTGGAGCGAGGAGGAGGTGGCCATTCCTACTAGAAGGGCTCCGATGAGTTGTTTCATCTTGAAAGGTAAGGATTTCTTGTGCCCCTCCTGATCCAGGTGGATTGGGAGCCCCTTGTGCTTGGGGATAGTATTTACAACTTTTCAATGCCTGCCCACCCCCCCCCCCCGCCGACGTAGAATATCAGAGTAGGCAAGTTGTTTTCGATTCATAATAGGGCAAACTCATATAGAATTAGATGACAACACTAAGCCATAAGCCAACATTAATTCAAATATCAACTCATTAATACAACCTATAAAACTTTAGAGCCAACTATAAGGCTTGTTTTTCAACCACATAATAGACCAAAATAAACTAATCTATTACAAACTCTACTGTAAACTCTAAAACTTGTTCAATCACATATATCAGACTGCACGCTATCAAGTGCTCTTCACTCTTGTACTTCCCTTCATTATCCATATCGTTATTAGCACTACCTAACTTTTCAAGAACTTAATGAGCTTACGCCCAGTAAGATTTATATCTAATGTACGAGCAATGATATAAGTGATTAATGTATTAAAGAATAGTTGTAAAGAGTCAGAATTTATATCAAGGACATAGCTGATCAAATGAAGCTGTGTACACTTGTTGACAGACACAAAGAAGTGCCGACAAAAGTAGAACAACACCTCCAGTGAGTCAGGAAATAATTTCTCACACGGCTATGACAATGACTAAAAGGACATGGAACGTTTCAAAGATACAATATCAGAACTGGCCACATCACACTTAGCATATAGAACAAACTTATCTATCACACAAAGCAAACTCATCCTATCATATGAAGGCACATTTAAATCTTGTACACATACCGGTGTCATGCCACACACTATAAGTCCATACTGCTATGATTAATAAGTATGTTGGGGTGCTCCTCCCTTATTTGCGCAGACATTAGTCATTGGACCAAAGTCCCATATTGTGCCAATCGAACACATAGACATATTATGGCCACATATTTCCAAGAATAAGCACATAGTAATAAGGATGATAATCTTTCATGGAGTTCAAGAATTTAACAATAGATCAAGAGATCAATCCGGACAGTATAACGACTTGTCTTTAGATTCCATAAATTTAAAATCTTAACCGAGATATATGTGAAGAAAGTAATCCAAGGAGTAATTGGAAAACATATCCAATATGGAAAGTTCATAGAGAAACGGTCATGAGATAGTAAGGATCATGGACAGAAACTTAACAAACTAGACTTACAACGAACCAACAGGTGTTCCCATCAATAGGGTTATTATAGAAAGACATTGTTTCCTTTTTCCTTTGAAGTCACTGAGTAGAAACATAAGAACGAAAGGGATAATCAATGAAGAATATGATCAATCACTTCCGTATAGAATGTTAGAATCATATTCCTGTAGTTACTACTTTTATGGGTTGATAACTTCTAAGTACAGTCTAGACCAATCATGCCAACAAAAACTAAGAAAAATGATGTAGCGTCTTCTTGGTTTGATCCATAACTCCAAATCTAAAGTTCCTGTGACCTAACTGCAAACCTAAGAGTTGTTGGGAATAGAAGTCGACCAGATCTATGGCTTTTGTTGGACCCAATTATATGAAATACAAGATGACCAAGAAAGTCTAAACCATGCACGAAGTTCAGAAACAGCTTGAGACTCTTTGTATGAGTGACGATCATCGAAAAGAATAGGGTCATATCAGAACAAACTTAAAGGACATTGAGATGATATTCTCTATTTTAAGTTGGTGCCCGATATCACCTACCTTGGGTTGCTTCTAACACCAAGGTTCTTACAAGTCGAAGCAGATGCTAGGGGATGAAGAAATCTTGAATCCCTAATACCAGCTCATTCCTTTGCTCCAAAAATTCGTCCAACAACGAAGAGAAAGATCTAGGGTTGGCTATGGAGGTTTTATGATGGTTTTATAATGTCGTGACAATGTAATTTCTGAGTTTGTAGTTTTCTAAACTCTTGGTAAGAGTTTTATTATGTTTCAGAACTTCCATAGGAGTTGTTTCTGTAACAGGCCTATTCCTATTTGGTTAGTTTTAGGAAACAGATTCAGACTCCCCATTGGACACGATTTTAATCATAGTTTAGGGTCAATACTTCCCATATTTATCTTAACTAACCCCCTTTTTATTATTGGGTATATAATTAACATGAATTTAATAGTTTGGCAAAGATCGGTAACTTCATCATGTACGAAGTCATACATGATTTGATCGTAATCAGTCCAAACTTAACTTCGTCATATATAAAGTCTACTTTATCATATACGAAATACTACTTCGCCATGCGTGATATGGTCATGATCAATCAAAGCTTAACTTCGTCATATATGAAGTCTACTTCGTCATATACGAAATTCTACTTCGTCATGCGTGATATGGTCGTGATCAATCAAAGCTTAACTTCGTCATACACGAAGTCTACTTCGTCATATATGAAGTTCTACTTCGTCATGCGTGATATGGTTGTCATCAGTCGAAGCTTAACTTCATCATATATGAAATCTACTTCGTCATATACGAAGTCTACTTAGCTGGACATGGCTAGAACTCCTCAACAGAATGGTGTAGAAAAAAGAAAGAACATAACTTTGCTGGACATGGCTATAACTATGTTTTTAGAATATAATCTACCAAGATACTTTTAGGTAGAAGTAGTCAATACAACTTGCTACATTATCAACAGATGCATGATTAGACCAATACTAAAAAAGACTCTTTATGAGCTATACAAGGACAAAAAGCCAAACATAGTCATCTTTGACCATTTGGTTGTAAGTATTTCATTTTAATAAGGAAAAAATAATTTAGAAAAATAGATGTTAAAAGCAATGAAGGACTTCTATTAGGATATGTTTCAAAACCTAGAGGCTATAGAGTTTTCAATAGAAAAAACATTGCTAATTGAACAAGTTGTACATGTTTTATTTGATGAAAATAAACCCCTCTCTTAAAAGAAGGAAGAAGATATTTTTAAAGATTGGAGCAAGGATCTAGACAAAATCACTCTGGAAGATAAAGAGGAAAACCTCCTTTAGAAGAAATGCAACAAGAAGATGAAACACATGATGAATTACCAAAGGAGTGGAGGTATCACAAAGACATCCAAAAGAAAATATCATAGATGATCTCAAGATAAGGTAAGAACCCGAGGTATGTCAATCCCATGTGACTATCTTGCATTTGGGTCTCAAATTGGCCTAGGACAGTCAATGATGCACTGGAAGATGAATCTTAGATCCTAGCTATACATGAGATGTTGGATTGAGATAGAGCTTAAGCGTCCTAGAGGGAGGTGAATGGGACTTTTGAAATTTTTGCTAAAAATAGTTAGATCTGAAAATCACTAAAGATAATGATAATGGTTAGTGTAGTGTGTGAAATAAAATAAGAATAGTGGAAGCAATCACACACAATAGACAAGAATTTTATCCTGGTTTAGATCTCCTCTCCAACAGGAGTCCTATGTCCAGTCCTTGAGCAATGCCTTGAGATTTCCACTAACCACTAAGCTAAGTTGTTCTTCTTTTCAAAGAGGGGTACTACACTACTGTGCTCTGAGCAAGTCTTCCCTTCACCCAAGGGTTAAAAATCTCCTATAGTAGTAGGCCCTCCCTTCTACCAAAGGGGAACATAGGTCACAAACCCCCTACGGGTTACAAGCTTAATGGTTGCAAAATGGGTGCTGCTCAGAGAATGAGCAAGCATAAATAGAAAGAGAGAGATCTACAAAAGTGAGGAATGGATACACTTCTATTTTTGGCTATTTTGTGGACAAGATGGATGATTTAAGAACTTTGTCCACATAGTTGAAGACTTGTCGAAGGCTTGACCAGTTTGAAGGCTTTGAACAGATGCTCAAGTGTGAGTGTTGTTCTTGACATATATTCTATGTCTCCTTTTGCTGCATTCATGCATTCATGTGTCTCTATCTATCTATCTATCTATCTATCTATCTATCTATCTATCATTCTTCAAGGCTTCAACTTCTTTTTATATTGTCTCCAATCTTAAAAACTTTGAGCTATCCTTTTGAAAATAGCCATTTGAAATGTGAACGATCTAACTGAAAGAGATAGCTTGAGAGAAACGTCCTCAAGTATTCTATCTACTGAACAACTTGGTTGCTACTTCGGATAGCTTGCATGTTTCTGTAGACAGCTACATTTAATGCCTGCAAACATCATACCCATGCAAGATCTTTTCTTTTGTCAATTGTTAGAATGGTAGCAAATAATATATTGGACAGTAGGAGTAAAGAGTAAGACATCTAGAAGACTTCTTTCTGTCCAGAGAAAAAGTGTTATCCTTAAAGTATGCAAAAGTAGGTGGGCATTTAAAGAGAACTGGACACTTGCTTGGTGCACAGTGAGTCTGTAAACGACTTTCCTTAAAACATGGAAAACTCTGTCAGTGTAACGGATGCTGGCAGATATCTTGAAAATCAAACAACTGTCAAAGACATTCTAAAATACAATAACTTAATGTATATTGTCACTAAACTAATAAACTAAAGTGCAGAGAACATAAGTACAAGATGAGTAATAATATAATCTGCAATTTGACTCTTGAGATCTTAAAAGAGTCAAAGAGTAAATAATAGCTATTGAATCATTTATGGAAATTTGAAATAATATGTGAACAAATGTTCAATAATCAGAAAAGTTATTTTCTTATTTACTGATTGAAAGAAAATAACACTAAATGATAGGAAATGTCACAAGTGTTCAATACGACTTGACTTGTTCACCAATCGGAACACAAAAGATTAAAAAGGCATTATAACATCAATCAGAATGAGACTTCACCAATCGGTATAAAAATTTTCAGTAATCAATTATAACTACTATTGAACCTTCGATTGGTCCAGAGTCGAAGTGGCACTTTGACTGGTGAGATTTGTTCATCAATCAATATCTCACTTTAACTGACCAAGAGTCAGAGTTGGACTTCGACTCTCATGACTTGTTCTCCAATCGATGTCTCACTTTGACTGCCCATAATACATATATTATAGTTAGAGTGGGCTTAGAAAAAATTATAGCTTGAGGTAAATCGTCTATCGACAGATAGATAAACATGTGTTGACCAAGAGAACATGTGTTGACATACAAAGTATCACAAGTCAACATATTTCTAAACAAAGTAACATGTGTGACATGTGTTCAATCATGTGTCGACACAGTCTGTCTATAAGTTGGCATATAAGTATAATAAAAACATGCATTAACATACACATGGAATTTTATCTTCAAGTAACTTTTATACATGCAATCAGATGAATTTGTTTGTTACATGAATATTGGAAAAAATGATTTTGTCATATTCAAAACAGTAAATAATGCTTTTGTATAAACAAATACTCAACAAGAGGAATTTTGTAGCGACCCTGAATATTGATGCTCAATAAGGCTCCATATCTAGATCCATCTCCCGCGAACAGACTGAAGTCTCTCTAGAGGTATCTCACACACAGGTCCAGTAAGAATATAAAAGACAACCACAAGAGTATAAGATATAAGGACAAGTACAAATTCTCATACTCATTTACCATAAATTATATTGTCCCAATATATTATTACATGTCCAAAAGAAAAAGTACAACTATCTGAGACATATCTCGAGGGAGCAAAAGCTCATAAACTACTCAACTGCTGGTGGTACAAGTCCGCCACAAATGCCACTGCAAACCATAATTGGTGCTAGACACTTGAAAATGGAGTGTAGGGGGATCAAAAGTACTAGCTTAGTAGGAAACCTCCCAAAACAACAATCAAAACCAATGAGGGTATCCAGTGCCTCAACCACTCACGTCTCACTAGCCAAAGTAACAAAAGTAAGGCGATAGCTAATAGAACAAGAGAAACACTAGTACCAGTAGTAGCAGACCAGTCCCAGCAAGACTAGGACAACTGCACCACAATAGATAAAGTAACCACCAACGACAAGGTGGAGAGTTGTACATGGGAAGTACTTAATGTAGGTCCACCAAACCACAAACATAACCACACAACCAACCATAACTTTACCTCCTCGAATCTCAGACCCAAACCACGAAACAACCCTAATTGTAAATTCATTGGGCTAAATCCTACTCTGTCACGCCCCAACGCGGAATATCGGAGCGCGAAGCAGTTGCAAGAAAAGGTATAGAGCAAGTACTAGACATCAAACCATTGCACATTGAATAATGCTAAAGTAAATCTTTCTCATTAATAACTTTTCTGTGTCTAGTTACAACCACTAATATCAGAGCCATTCTACAGGGCCCAATTACATTGCAATAAAAGAAAATAACTAACTAGAACTCTAAGATAACATAATGACTCAAGGGTACTCCTGGCTTCACTCTTGGTCATTCCCTTCCTCGTGAGTGTATGTGTCATCCTCGGTCTCACCTGAGAACACACATCAAATAACGTAGGGTGAGCGATAACGCCCAGTAGGACTTAAATCTCAGGCTCAAGCAGGCTTTAAATAATTAACGCATTTAATGGCAGAGTGTCTAGAGATAGCAGGTACAAGAGAGTCAAATATAGTAAGAGATAGCACAATAGGTAACAAGATAGCACAATAGCACGAGATCGCGTATAGTTTCCAAATAGCACAAGTACCGAGTATAGCACGAATAGCAGAATGGCCATAGCACAACTAGCACAAGTATAGTAATAGCACGACGAATATAGCACTTGTTTGTCATTCTAGACATCGAGAGAGTATAGCACGTTTGTGTTTTTGATTGTCATATAGATAGTCGATAGATAGCACTTGAGTGTAATGCCAAACACTCTGATCATTTAACTCCCATGGGCACTAGCACTTTCGGGCGCACATCCCAGGACCAGATCGGGCCCTTTATTTATTGCCAGGCATTGGTTATATTGTTTATCTTTAGACAATCAGTCAATGGCCAGTATAGAGTACCAAGAAATATAAGAGCACTAGATGAATAGACGAGATAGTGGAGTGAACGTGAATAGGTGAGCGAGTAGAGTATAGATGAGAGATAATGGACATTGCACGTAATACGTCGAGTAATCAGGCGATAGTAACGTTGCACAACACGCGCACTTGGTGTGGCAGTCAGGTGGAACTCACGACCCTACCATTGGCCTTGTTATGCACAGGTCCAGAGGTCCGGCGTGATTTAAGACGAGAGTGAATCTCTAATAGCCGTTTGGATCATATAGATCCCTAAAGGGTATCGTAGGTATTAGGGTACAACCGGCTCGTCAACCATGTGGGAATCCATGATCAGAGGAGACTTATGGAGGCCTTGTGCAAGAGTTCACTAGTCCGGCGAAAGGAATATCCGACGGAGAGTTCACCACAAGCCAAGTAAAGTGTGTATATAAAACATGTGCTCGACGTTCTAGAGGAATTCTAGAACAGTGGAGCGTCGATATCGGTATATAAACAACGCAAGAAACGAATACAAGTCCTTTAAAATAGGGCAATTACTATACTTTATTTCGGTAATTTACCAGATACATTATGAATATTTTTCTGCAAGATTTCAGCCATAAATGGATGGTTCAAGTGTGTGCAAGTGCAAGAGAAATCATAGATAGAATAAGTCGTGAACATGTATTTTAAATCATTCAATATAGCACCATTTTTAAGTAGGGTTTTTACTGGGGGTATAACGGTAAGAAGGCGTAAGGATTATTTAGAAAGTGACAAAAATATTTTTCATGGGTTTTCAGGCAAAACTCTGAGAAGGCGACATAGGCCTGTATAGAGGCGACAGGAGCAGAGCAGATCGCGACAGGGGATTACACACAAGGCGACAGAGCGTCTTGCTCAGGCGGCCAGAACGCGACGGTGTCCTGTCGCGTTGAGAACGCGACAAGAAGGGCGTCGTGACGGGCTTGAGAAGGCGACGTGTCGGGCAGTCGCTTTCTCAGGTCCGTGGCCTGGGTCTGACAGAGTTCTGCTCTGTCTTGGATTGCGGTCCAGAAACTTGCCTTTTTGACATAGGGTAGTTCAGAAAATCATAACTAATTGTATACATGATGAAAAATCATGAAATCAGGGGCAAATGAAACTAGACATGCGAGAGTACTTCCAGTAAATAGGAATTCGAGAGAGAGCATGGTTTGAACATGGTTTGAGGACGAACAAGAACAAGTACATAGAACATGCTACAGGGAGTAAGATCGATTTAATTCGAGTAACATGCTCAACAGAATTTAGGGCTTTTAGGGGCAAAAGATGCCTATCATGCATCAGTATCTCCCATAAAAATGGAGGCATGAGATAGAGTATGCAAGGAGATATGAATTAAGCATGAAGGTTCGGGGTCATAAGAGTTGCAGAACAGAAAAATCAAGAACTAAAGATATACTCAATGGAAAATTATGAAACTTGAGGGTTTCGTTCCTGATAGATGATACATCCTACAGAAAAAGTTTCATGGTTTATGCTTGTGAGAATGCCTACCTTTGACTCAATTTATCTTCTAGGGCTAGAACTTGAAGAACGGGGTTGAGAGCTTGAAAGCTTCTTCTTCCCACAAAATCTCCTCCTCCTTGCCTCTCCTCCTGGTCCAGGAATCCTTTGGCACGAGCTTGGGTCGGCCATGAGGGTTTAGGAGAGTATTTAAGCTTCTCCTCTTTCTATTTCCTAATAGGACTCTAACTCCTATTAAATTCCGAATTTCCTCTTTCCTAACCTCCTTCAAGCTTTCCAATCCCTATTTAGACTTGGAAGAGATCCAAATCGTGCTAATCCATATGGGGTAGGTTTAGGAATCCAACTCCTACTCAAACTTCCTATTAATGCATTAAATACCTCTTTTCTATTTAGGTAATAATTTAGTTACGAATTTAGGGTATTTTCCTATTATTCTCTTTTATAAATTCTTATTTTGACCCAATAATTTCTAGAAGATCCATTAAGCAAAGCCCATTACTCTTTTCCATCTAATGGGTTTATTTAATGCTCTGTTTAAATATCCATTTAGCCAGGTTTTAATTCTTTATTTAAATTTTTATTTTTCGTAAAAATTCAGGTTGCTACACTAACTATCCAATAAATATAAACTCAGTAAACATATAATCCACCTCATAAAGTATGAAAGGAAAACACCATAACCACTAGCAAACAAACATACCACGTTGAACCAGCAACAACCATCACAACTACCACTAACCTGAGACAGAACGAATGACTCTACCACATGGACCAAGGTACCTGGGTAGCTAATCCAGAACCTGCTCCAGATAAGAAACCACAAGAAAACACTCCCAGTTGTAAACATGCCAAATTGATAGCATATTGAGTAAATTTCATTTATACTGCAATGCCTCAAAGTGGCTCCCTCAATTAACCATTTGAGTGATTTTTCTATTTTTTTTTAGATTTTTATAGAATTTTTAGGGATTTTTATAGTGTGCCCTTGGGGGTCCTAATTCATATTTGATTCACGACGGTCAGGTGGTCATGTTTTATACACCATTGATTAAGGCTGAATCGATCAAACATCGATTGTTAAGGTCAATCAATTGGTAAGATTCGAGTCGGGTTATATAGTCTGTATTCGTATACCGATTGGTGGAGACAATCAGTTGGGCTTACATCGATTACTAATATACGCATTGACATGAACGATCATGTTTTACATCAATCGATTATTGAGGAACAATCAATTATACTGAACATTGATTGTTGAACAATGAATCGTGGCAGCCAGGTCATCACATTTTTATGTTTCGATAATGTTTGTTCCGATTGATACTGGTATCGATTGGTGCAAGAATACCGATTGGTGTAAAGCACGATGGGATGGTCAGTCGCGATTCATGTTCCGATTCCCAGTCCTATTCCGATTGATGCTCATAAACGTGTCTGGTAAAGTCGTCACAATTAAGACTTTCCATTTTTCGATTTTTGGTAATTTCAAAAATAGTTTTTAGAAATGTGTTTATTCTAAATATAAACGCGTCCGCTCAGGTCATCGCATTGTTGACCTTCCATTATTTAAAAGTTCAATTCTTATTAAAAGATCGATTCTTCAAAAAGCACGACATCTTATGTCGTTGCGATTCTAAATTTTCATTTATGAAAAATTGGCAAGAATCACATCAATATTGGAAGTGTTCAGAAGCGCGACGATCTATATGGTCATGATTTACGCTTGATATATTTTGATTGATTCAAAGTTTGGAAAGAGCCAGTCGAAGTAAGGTAAGGTTTTAAATACGACGTTTTGGTCCATCGCGATTCATCTTGGAAGGTGTCCACTGTGTCCATCGCGATTCACATTTTTAGCCCTATAAAAGGACCTCATGGCCATCATTTTTAAGAGCGTTCCAAGTGTCATAGGTGAAGCCCTGCTATGTTCTAGAGCCATCATACTTCGAGGATTGAAGAGAAGAGCTCACCCTCAAGTCTTACTTCAAGCTCTCTTCAATTGGTGAATTGGAGCTTTGGAGCAAGGAGGAGGAGTCTTCTTCCACATCGCAACCTCTGTTGCACTTGGCTTCACCATATTTTTCTTTCATCCCCTTTGTTCTTTTAATTCATCTCTTCTCTTTTGCATGCATTAATCACTATAGTTTCTTTCATCACATACATCATTTACTTCACACCCATACACTTAGGGGTTTTACACCACTTCCACAAGGTGTGTTCAAGCCCATGCAATTTCTTTTTCTTGTTCGTTTGAGTTGATACTACACACTTGGTCTAATAGTTTCTTTCACTTGTTTGTTTATTGTCTTTTTTGCAAGGTAACCAATCAATTAAAGTCTTCTTCGCCGACCGACAGGTTGTAGAAGTAAGAGCCACCCACCCTCTTTTACTCCCGTGATCTTCGAGTGAAGGTAAGTAACCCATCCTTCGCTCTCTCCTTCGGTACCCACGTGTACTGGCGATCATACTCCATCTCCCCCCCCCTTATTTTCACTAATCTTATTCATCATTTAAAAATCCTTTTTTTTAACACTACAATAAAAAAGACTTTTAGTAGCGATTTTATATACTACTATAGATAAAAGAATTGCTGCTAAAACACTTTAGCAGCCATTCAAAATTTTGCTATTATAAGTCCCGTCGCTAAAGTGAATAGCAACCATTCACAATGATGGCTACAAAAAGTAATTTTTAGGGACTAATATAAATGCTGTTATAAATCTTCAGAATTGTCATCTAATCATCATAAAAGCCTTTAGTAGCAATTTACATGGCTGCAATAGCATAATATTAAAAACATTTAAAAATGCTGCTAAATATGTTTATTATTAGTAGCATATCTATTGGCTAGTATTTTTTAGGGCAAATTAATTACGAGTCCCTATCAGATTTTTGACTTATTTGTTAGTCCCTAACAGAGCTGTAACTCATTACAGTAAGTGTTATCACCTGTTACAGTATATGTTAAGTCCTGTTACAGTAAGACCTCTCTGTTACAATCAGGGACTTCTAATTAATTTGCCCTATTTTTTACTTGTAGTAGCAAAAATAATTGTTGCTACTGTATATCAGTAGAAGCTAACATAATGCCTGCTATTTTCTTTTTCAAAAATTAGGACATAATTGTCATAAATGCATTAGCAGCATTTCTTATTGCTTTTAAAGATTAGATATATGCATTATAAATGGCTACTGAAAATAAGTAATTGGCTGCTAATAAGTATTTTTAACAACATATACAATTGTTGTTAAAAGCATAAAAGTTTATAATAATGACGTTTAAAATTGTCACTATAGTTGATTATAAAGCACCACCTGTTTTGTAATTATGTCATCAATAAATGTACATTCTTCTATGCTCATTCAATCTCTCTATCACAAATGATTCATTTCCAACATTGTATAGCTGAAATATCACATCATACATATCTATTCTCATCTCTCCATCACAAATGATTCATTTCCAAAAATTGTACAGATAAAATATCACATCATACATATCCATTCTCACAAGACATCACATATTTTTAGAAATGACAATTGCAAAAGAGTAAAATATGTGTTTTCAAACATTGTTCAATCAACATCCAAATATATACAACTGGTTCTAGGTGACCATTAAATGTCAACAAGAGAAAAGAAAAAAGAGAGACAATAAAATCAGTTTCATTCAAGCTGTCTTCATGTACATCATTCTTCTACTCTAGTGACCTGTAAGAGAAAATACATTTATTTAGTATATAATTGACAACATTATTAATAATGATAAAAGAAATGTTGAATAAACGTAGAAGAGTGAAAGGCCAAGCAATGGTTTCCCCAATTGCATCTCCAATTGTCTTGAATTGTCCATAAGGCCTGGGGAGAGGTTCATTGTGAACAAGATAAACATTTATAGCCACTTCCCAATACTCATATCCTAAATCACAACCTCCAACCTTCTTTAATAGATCTTTACTTTCAATAGTAGCAAGAGCCACATTGACAAGTGACTTTTAGAAACTCTTTAAGTAAACCATAGCTTTTCCCTGTAAAAAAAAAGATAAATTTTTTTTCATCGCATTACACTAACAAACAACCACAGCAAAAGTTATATTTACCTGAGCATTCAAAATGTCATCATTCCTTCCCCTTTTCTTTAATTCTCGTTGCACCTTTCGATAACAAGAGTACAACTCATTCAACAAAGATCTAAAAATATGGTTAGAAAAAATATATACCTCACTATGTAGTTGTGTTTTCCTTTTTGAAATTAAATTATCATGTGAGCCTTGGATGGGAATTCTATTGACCTAATGTTATCCATTATTTAGATCAAGTTAATCTTTATGAAAAATAAGAGAATTCTGTTAACTGATATGCATAAAATAATTGTCATAATTCTTACATTGTGACATTGTACTTCACGACTTGAACAGATGAACAAATGGAGGACGATGCATTGTCCTCGTGTGCCTGATAGAAAAATAATATATATATATATATAATATATATATTATATATATCTTTGAACTTTATTCAATACATTGCTAAACAAATTTGCATGCAAGATGGTAGAAATAAAAAAATTTACCTGACAATTTTTATTATTTTCTGCATCAAATCTTTAAGTGTATCCACTTCTGCATGTAAAGTGCTAAGACGATTCTCATATGATTCCTTCATTTTTTCTTTTTCCACCTTCATTTCTTCTATCTTTTCAAACATCTTAGATATAACAGTCTCAGATGATGTCTTTATTGATTCACCATTTGTAGAGCTTGAGCATGAGTGGGCACGAGGCCATATACACTAGAAGGTGTGGGGCCTAGTCCAAGCATTCTTATGCGTCCAGGCTTATCCTTTCCTAAGACTTGGGATAGGAGGTCATCCTTCATACTCTTGGGAGATGTATTTTCTTCTGGAGAGGATTCTCTTGCAACATACTCTGATAAAAATCAACAAAAAATTAGAAATCATTTAAGAATAAAAGAAAAGACCTTATATGTTAATAAATTATTTACCATAACTCTAGCTGATTCTTCATTTACTAGACGACCATCCATTCGAGTATGTGTTATACTAAACAATTCTGCTCGATAAGGATTTCTTGCATCATCTCTTTTTTGACGTTGTATTGAAAGATACCAAAAAAATGAATCAAGACAAAGTATATAATGTATGTTGCAAATATAATGATGTTATATAGCAAACTTACAATCTCCTCGCGTATCATTGCAAAGCTCTTTGATCCAGCAGTGTGACCGACTATTTACTTTTCACGATTGAACTTGTTTATGGCACTTCGTTCCTATAAATTTAGAAGACATATTAGATAATTGTAAAACATATTATTACATTACAGATTTTGGTATATTTCTTACTTGACTTTTTTCAGACCTCCAAAAGTTAAGAAGCTCCTTCCATTATGTTGGATCTACTCGTGGGTCAGATATATTTAGAACATCCTCGCTAGCTATGACAACATTCAAATATTTTTTCTTAAGGCTACATTTAAGGTTCTTCCTTTATTTCCAAGGCTTTTCATCACCCATATATACAAAGCATCATCAACCTCAAACTTCTCCTGTTCATTAGTTAAAAAAAAAATATAGAGATCAACATAAGAATTTGTAAAGGATGCAAATAATAATAGATTTGTACCTTCACAAGATCCCACATGTGATTCTTATATTCTATTGGCATCTTCCTCCAATCTTCCCATGTCAATGGAGCTTTTTGTGGATTGCGAGCAATAGTCCCTAAATAGCTTGCCAACTTTCTGGTATTAGGTCCAACTGGCTGGCCTAAATCATTCACATCAACAGTTAAAATTTTCTTCTCTCCATATTTAATAGATCTAGACACCGAGTAACCCCACGAGTTTTCTTTTGTCCACCTGTAAACTAGAGAATCACTTGTAAATATACAATATAATTAAAAAAAGTTATAAATCTATTGAATACCATTAAGCTTTTACCTGTAATGTTATGTAAATCATGACTTGGAGAATTTTCTACATGATCATCTTGTTCTTCAACATGTGATGTCTGTGTGACTGATTCAAGGTTCTCTCTAGTATGTGTTGTTGCTCCCCTACTAGATTGGATTTGTTTGAGATGGAGTGTTTGATTTTTCAGCCTGGATTTAGAAGTTGGTTGTGGCTGAGAAGTGCCATGCATGCCCTGCCATAGAAAAAAAAATTAAATCAACTCACATATAAACATAAAGTACAGAATTAAATCAACTTAAATGCATGAGCCAGAAAAACCGCATGACCCTTTTGTGGGAAAGTTTCCCCCACAGCACGGAGGCTGGTGGCATCCACAAGATTTTTCATTTGACAAAAATTGTGTTGTTCCCGTTACCCACCTCTGTTGAGTTATAGTTATTTAAATAACCATACTCATTGACTTGATCATTTCTTTAATCTATTTTGATGATGACACAATTATGGTCAATCATGTTAAGCTGTTCTTAATGATGACACAACTATTTTTGATGATGACATATTTCTATTGTTGATGAAAAAACCTTTCAATTATGTTGAAAATCTATGTGTCAACCTGACTTATGTGAATATAACTCTCATGTCAAGTTACTGCTTATGTGTGTCGACACATGACCTTCTTGGTGTCGACACATGATTGCTCTTATGTCAAGTTACTATCAATGTGTGTCGACAAATGACCTTCTTGGTGTCGACACATGATTGTTTTTTTATTCAACCTTTAGTAATGAAATGAATGTGTGTGTCGACACATTTGTTGACATGAGGTTGAATTTCATTACTTAAGTAATCTTGAATAAATGCTTCATTAACACTGATGGTTTGTGTTTGTAGGGCCAATGGGTAGAATGACCAAGAGCATCTCTAGATAGGTGTATGTTGAACTCAAAGAGTACATAAAGTCAAGTCAAATCAATAACAATCATATGAGGAAAGTTCTTGATGATACAGCTTTTGGATAGAAGAAATCAAGTAGCACTTGTCGACAACACCACTGCACCTGTCGACAATCACTGAAGTTCTTCCTTCAACCAGGTTCTGGAAAACCCAAGATACTAGTAGCTGTCGACAGGCCAGGACCCATCTTTCGATAGCCACTGAAGATTTTTATCAGAAAGTTTTTGGAAAACAAAGATAACCAGCAGCTGTCGACAGCTAGGTTGCATCTGTCGACAACTGCTGTTAAGTTGCCACACGTGAGCAACATGATGTCTTTAGTAGGGCTTCCTTTTCTCATGGACACGAATCCAAAGAGTTTGTGTGAGAATTGGACACCTCTATATAAAGACTTAAAGATTCCTTTTCGTACAAGAAAGCCAACATAATTCCAAAAAGGCTAAGGCAGCTAAAAGAGATTTCTCCAGTGCTCTACTCATCTCTGGAAGGTTGCAGACTAAGGATCTCATCTGAGGAGATCGATTGAGTATCAAGCTCTTCATCAAATCAGCAGTAGAAGAAGAAGAGCTACTATAGGAGAATCCAAGAAGATGTTCATCTGATAAGCAACTTCAAGAAGATCTTGATCCAAAGTAGAGCGGCGCTTCGTAAAGAAGAAGAAGAAGAGAAATCCGAGCACAACAGTATCAAGGAAGAAATAATGTGGATCTGTGATCGTGCTGATCAGATCAATAGTTGAAGAGATCTTTCTTCCTTCATTCACATCTTTCTCAATTCAATTCAAATATATGTTATGTGTGTACTGATTTGAGATAAGTACGTGGATTTTGTGATAGTGTGTGCTTTGTGATCTATGCTGGCTTATACACAGATCTGATTTGTGTGTGGTGTGTTGATCAGATCAAGTCTAGAGGATCTGATCTTTTGTGGACTTGATCTAGCGTGTGCGTGTGTGGTTGAGCCGTTGTGCTCAAGTATGTGTGTTGTACTCAACTTTGAGTAGTGTGTCCTCACTGTGTGAGGGGTGGACATAGGAGTCACTGGATGTGATCTCCGAACCACCTAAAAATCTCTTGTGCACTATGGTTTGATTTGTGGTTTGATCTATATTGCTCTAGATGCATGCATAGGGATTTCGTCTACACACTAACTATTAATTTGTTCACACACATCATTCCCTGATTCAGAAATGTGTCAATTAAAATTTAATGACTCAGGTTACAGGCAGTAATACTACAGTTTCTCGGACAAGAATGCTCATGCGTCGAGAGAGAAACTCTCCCAGTACTTGTTTGGGGGATTGCCACCCTGATTCAGAAAATTCAGTTCTAGTTTGTACCTCTGTGCTTTATTTGTATGAACAAAGTAGGTTGGATTCTTCTTTAAGATGAGCAGATAATGGCGTTTACTTCTTTTCTTTTGGTTGTTCATGTACACTATTCATGTCATTGTCTTTTTTCTTTTAATTTTCTTCAATAGTTGGAAACCAACCCTGTAGCAACTCTGATTTTGTAAAATTTTGATAAATAATATAAAATGAAATAAAATGAGAATTTAATTGAATAAATGTGATTAATTAAAAGAAAAGGAAAATAAATTAAAACCCATTAAGCCAAATTAGGAAATGGGTTGTACTAATGGTCCAAACATGAATGAACGGGCCAATTATGAAGAGCCCAAGTTGGATGGGAGATAATTAAGTAGAAATTGTTGGATCGGATAGGTGGATAATGGCAAAGCTAGAAGGGGGGGGGTTGAATAGATTTGCAGTGGAAACTAAAGCAATTTAAAAATTACTTCGAATTAAGATATCTATTCAAATGAAACCCCACTGAACAGATGCAATATGTGTGATTAGTGTGTGTGAACAAATCAATTAGTAGTGTGAGCGAAATCCCTATGCATGCATCTAGCACAATACAAAGTCAAACCATAATTCAAACCACTGCACAGAGGATTTTTAGGTGGTTCGGAAATCACTTCCAGTGACTCCTACGTCCACCCCTCACACAGTGAGGCCACACTACTCAAAACCTTGAGTACAACACACACTGGAGCACGACGACTCCAAAACACCCTTGAGCACGACGACTCAAGAAACAACCGGAGCACGACGACTCCAAACCCTTTGAGTACAATGACTCAAAGAAAACCCAGGAGATAGGTAGGACGACCTACTCCACAAACCACTTATGAGTACAACGACTCACAAGCACTTGAGCACAATGGCTCAAAATCGGAGCACTACGGCTCCAAACCTTTGGACCACGAAAGATCCAAGTTCTGCTAGAACAAGCTCAATTAGAGAATAGATCCTCTAGCCTGATCTATCTCAATACAATGATAAAAATAGAACAAACAGAATTAAGTGATCTGTGTAGAACACATACACAGATCACACAATGAAAACTGGATGAACACTCCAAGAAAATAAATGAAATAGATGTGACTTGGATGTTCCTTGATGAAGAAGAATTGCAGAAGCTTGGATTGAAGATGCTTGAAGGAATTCATCGGAGATCTTCTTCAATCCACGATGCTCTGCTTCAGTGGCATCCGGATTGTCGGTTCTTCTTCTTCCTTTGCTGCTCTTCTGCTCCTCAATCTGATGGCGCTGCTCTGCTCCCTTTCTGGATGCAGATACTTTATCCTCTCTCCTCTTCTCTTCTCTTCTTCTTCACGTTCTCCTTCCAAATAGCACAGCTCTGCTCCCTTTGTGGACGCAGGCTCCCTTTTTCCCTTTCTGCAGCCGCCACACCCTTTTCTGGAGATGTCTGGTCTCTCTTTTCGTGGGATGCCTTTGGAGTACAAGAAACATGGGTATTTATAGCCCCATATGTCCATAAGGTGCCTTGGGGTGCGTGGGCACAAAAATCTAGATCAAATCCCTTGATTCCTAAGTAGCCACGTGTCCAGAAAAATTTCTGTTTTTGAGCTTTAGTCGAAGTGTGTCGACACACAGATAGACTGTGTCGACACCACTAGCTACTGCTTCAGAATAGGCTTCTAGGACAATGAACTAGTGTCGACAAACAGGTGCACTGTGTCGACACCACAGGCAGACTGTGTCGACACCACTGGCTACTGCTTCAGAACATGCTTCTGGGATAGTCATCTAGTGTCGACACACAGGTGGACTGTGTCGACACCACTATGACAAATTTGTGTAAACCTGAAAATATAAAGTGTAAACCATTAATACAAGTTATTATCATTAAAATGTGAGATATTAAACATCAAAAACATGTTGTTTAAGCATTGTTGTGATATGTATAAAATGTATAACATGTTCAATTAGTCATCATTTTAATATGTACAAAATGTACAAAATGTCATCATCAAAATCAAATTATGAGTGATGTCAATTAGTCATGATTAAAGTCATCATTAAAAGGTTTCAAATACACACTCAACCCAACATTCTCCCCCTTTTTGATGATGACAAAATATATGCACAATCTCCCAATAGCCTGACTCAAATCTCCCCTTTTTGAATTTTCTCCCATAAAAAAAAAACTTTCTCCCCTTTAAGGAACTTTCTCCCCCTTTGACATTATTAAAAAGATAGATAAGAGAGAGAAACAAAGAATGGTAGGAGATCAAGAACTAAAATATGGGAAATGAAGGTTCAAGAATGATTAAAATAAATGAGGCAAAGTGATATTGTCAAATGAGAGAAATTATTGTGTTTTTGGTATTGTGCAATAAAGTTTAATCATAAAGACACACTCAACACAAGGTATTGCAAGATAGAATGATCTGAATGTAGTTAAAATAATGATGCAAATGCGAAGTAAAGTGACCTATATGAGTGAGCAGAAGTATTTAACAAGGATGTTAGAAGTTTTAATTTTAACACATGTAGAATAATAGGTCTAAACTCAGTATACATGAACTTTATTAAGGTCTTAAACTTTTCCATCCTGTCAAATTGATTTTCTTTCATTTTTAACTGTGAAAGAATACAAGAATAAATTAGTTAAATCTCACTTTTCAGTGCAAGAGATCACATTGATCAGATGCAAGATCTCCTGATTACTCAGTGGTTTAACTTTCATTATCTTATATAGAGTTGAAAATTTTGATTTCCACTTTTTGACGTGAAACAAATCACTTTTTAGGTGAAATGGCCCGTTGCTCAGTGGTTCAAGAATTTGCATTGTTCTGTTTGTATCTTTCCAGATTGTTGATCATTTTCTTTTGATATTTTGCAGGAATATGTTTGCTTTGATCAGAAAGTCATGACTACGAATTTAGAAAAATTATTCTTAACATGTGGTAAAAATGAAGCTTAAACATGCACATGTTAAATATTTAAGCCACTCATGTGCCTATAATAGTGTTTTGCAAATCATTTTAAAAACATTCAGTATTAAGATTGCTTAACCTTGAAATGATAATGAATCTCTGAATTAAACTAAATGCACAATGAGTTTAGTTTCAATGTCTTAATTCTCTCATAAGAAAATAACACAATGACTCAAAAATTCTGATGAGTTTGGGTTCAAGATAGACAAGTAAGGTCAAGGAATGTGACAATGACTCCCCCTTTCATGTATCTCCCCCTCACAAGGTGAATATGAGGATTATTGAAGAAATAGGAATGGAATGAACAAGAATATTTTATTGAAAGACAAGGACTCCCCCTCAACAATTGCATACAAGACTCTTGATACTTGGCGGAGACATATACTCACGCATAGTGAAAGTGTCCAGACAAGCCTGACTTGTCTTTCTTCAAATCACCATTTGATATACCAAGAATGACAATGCAATGTGAGAGTGAGGAATTTATTTGCAAGAACATGAAGACTTTTATTTGCAAAAGGAGATAGAAGATATCAAGAATGTGGAAATTTGCACAAACCAAGCTCTCTTCTTAAAGATGAGAGTTTGTTTTCTAGAAGAGGCTTAGTGAAAATATCTGCAATTTATTTTTTAGTTTCAATGAAGTGAAGTTCAAAAGATTTCTTAGCGACCTCATCCCTTAGAAAATGGTGCCTTATTTCAATATGCTTTGTTCGTGAATGCTGAATTGGGTTTTTAGACAAATTAATAGCACTAGTGTTATCACACAAAATAGGAATACAACCTAATTTGTGATTATAGTCTAGGAGCTGATGTTTCACCAAAAGAACTTGAGTGCCACAACAACCAGCCGCAACATATTCAGCCTCTACAGTGGATAGAGCTACTAAATGTTGCTTTTTAAAAACCCATGAAATTAGGCATCCACCTAGATATAAACACAAACCACTAGTACTTTTTCTATCAAGCTTACAACCAGTATAATCAGCATCACAGTAAGTAATTAAATCTAACTTGCAATCAGCAGGATACCAAATTCCAAGTTCACATGATCCAACAAGATATTTAAAAATCCTTTTGACAGCTAACATGTGACTTTCTTTAGGATTGGATTGAAACCTAGCACACATGCACACACTATACTGAATATCTGGTCTAGAGGTTGTGAGGTAAAGTAGAGAACCAATCATACCTCTGTAGGTCTTTGGATCTACTGACTTACCAATGAGTCTTCCTCTAGTCTTACATTTATTGCCATTGGTGTGCTTGAATGCTTGAGGTGCTGAAAGTCAAACTTTTTCAGAAGTTCTTTCACATACTTTGTTTGACTTATGAAAATCCCTTCATTGTTTTGATGTACCTGCAATCCCAAAAAGAATTGTAAGTCTCCCATCAAACTCATTTCAAATTCAGTTTTCATGTGATCAGCAAATTCAGTACATAGTTCTTTATTTGTAGACCCAAAAATTATGTCATCAACATATATTTGGACAATAATGATTTGATTATTAACAATTTTTGTAAACAAGGTTTGGTCTACATTACCTTTTGTGTAACCTTTATTCAACAAAAATGAGCTCAAACGGTCATACCAAGCTCTTGGAGCTTGCTTAAGACCATAAAGAGCCTTATTGAGTTTGAAAACATGATCAAAATATTTTTTATTTTCAAATCCGGGAGGTTGTTCTACAAAAATATTTTCTTTGATGTATCCATTCAAGAAAGCACTTTTCACATCCATTTGATAAACTTTAAATTTCAGGGATGATGCAAAAGCAAGAAATATTCTCACAGCTTCTAGTCTAGCTACAGGGGCATATGATTCTTCAAAATCAATTCCAAACTCCTGATTGTACCCCTTGGCAACTAGTCTAGCTTTATTCCTAACAACCTGTCCATTTTCATTCAATTATTTCTGAACACCCATCTAGTACCAATAACAGATTGGTCACTAGGTACTAATTCCCACACTTGATTTCTGTCAAATTGATGAAGTTCATCATGCATTGCATTGATCCAATCCTCACTAGTTAGAGCTTCATCAATTGACTTGGGTTCAATTTGGGAAATTAGTGCTAGTGGTCATTTATTGCATTCAGAAAAGATGAACTAGTTCTAACTCTATCATGCACATTACCAACTACATTCTCAATTGGATGATCTCTTAAAATTTGTTTTTAGGAATTGCCTCCTAGGATGCATTCAGTTCTGGAACAATATTACCTGAACCACTTATGGTAGGTGATTGATTGTCCAGATTTTCAAGTGGATCTTCATCCTCTTCAACAGTTGGTGAAGATTTGACAACGAAGTCATCCTCTTCATTATTTTGAGGAACCCTGTAAGATGTAGAGTCATCAGTTTCATATGAGTTTTCATGAAAAACTACATGTGGAGATTCTTCCACAGTTTTGTTCTTGAGAATGTAAACTCTATAAGCTCAGAAAATTTCTGAATAGCCAAGAAAAATGGCTTCATGACTTTTGGCATCAAATTTATCAAGATTTTCTTTATTGTTGTTATGTACAAAACACTTGCAACCAAAGATTTTAAAATAAGACAGAGTTGACTTTTTGTTTTTCAGAAGTTCATAGGGGGTTTTTCTGATTTTTGATCTGACCAATGCTCTGTTCAATATGTGACTTGCTGTGTTCACAGCTTCAGCCTAGAAGCATTTGGACATTTACTTTCCAAGAGCATAGATCTAGCCATTTCCACTAGAGTTCTTCTAGAGAAATCGATCTAGAGGGCTTCCAGAGATCAGGAAGAATCACGGAGGTGTATGTGTAGAGCAAGGCCAGGGCAACCAAGGGGATCTATCCTTCACTCGTTCTGGGCTATCCGACGTCTGAGAGCATGACCATCTGAGGTCTATGGACTGTGGAGCTTTCGGAGGTAGTAGATTTGAGAGATCAGAGACTGGTTCTTTCTTTTCTATTTTCCTTTCTTTGAGATTTCTATTCCGATTGGTGTTTTTAATCTTTCATCTGGACAGATCATGAGTTGAAGTTGTAATCTACATTTCTTTTACTGTTTTCTTATTAATTCATCCCTCAAGCTGTGAGGGTACAGTGTTGTGTTCTTCTTGCTATTCTGAAGTTTAGTGCAACTTGTTTTCTCTTTGTTCTTCATCCCTTGAGCTGTGAGGGTACATTGATATCATTTCTCTTTTTATTTCAATTCAGCTTGTTCTTTCATTAAATTTGATCTGTCGAGGTTGTGAGGAATTTGATTGGTGCAATTTACAGAATTAATTCCCATGTAGTGTTATTTGGTGAATAATGTTTGTTAGAATTGTTCTAGAAAGTAATTCTCAAGTCAAATTCTATTCAGCCTCTCTGTGGATATGACCTGTTCTCACCACTGTATTAGTTCATCTTTGTGATTTTAAATTTGTGAGACAGCAAATGTTGGGTTGAGTGTGTATTTGAAACCTTTTAATGATGACTTTAATCATGACTAATTGACATCACTCATAATTTGATTTTGATGATGACATTTTGTACACTTTGTACATATTAAAATGATGACTTATTGAACATGTTATACATTTTATACATATCACAACAATGCTTAAACAACATATTTTTGATGTTTAATATCTCACATTTTAATGATAATAACTTGTATTATGGTTTTACACTTTATATTTTCAGGTTTACATAAATTTGTCACAGTGGTGTCGACACAGTCCACCTGTGTGTCGACACTAGATGACTGTCCCAGAAGCATGTTCTGAAGCAGTAGCCAGTGGTGTCGACACAGTCTGCCTGTGGTGTCGACACAGTGCACCTGTGTGTCGACACTAGTTCACTATCCCAGAAGCAATAGCCAGTGATATCGACACAGTCTGCCTGTGTGTCGACACACTTCGACTAAAACTCAAAAACGAAAATTTTTCCGGACACGTGGTTGCTTAGGATCAGGGATTTGACCTAGATTTTTGTGCCCACACACCCCATGGCACCTTATGGACATATGGGGCTATAAATACCATGTTTCTTGTACTCCAAAGGCATCCCACGAAAAGAGAGACCAGACATCTCCAGAAAAGGGTGTGGCGGCTGCAGAAAGGGAAAAAGGGAGCCTGCGTCCAGAGAGGGAGCAGAGCTATGTTGTTTGGAGGGAAATGTGAAGAAGAAGAGAAGAGAAGAGGAGAGAGGATAAAGTATCTGCATCTAGAAAGAGAGCAGAGCAGCGCCATCAGATTGAGGAGCAAAAGAGCAGCAAAGGAAGAAGAAGAACTAGCAATCCGGATGCCACTGAAGCAGTGCATCGTGGATTGAAGAAGATCTCCAACGAATCCTTCAAGCATCTTCAATCCAAGCTTCTGCAAGTCTTCTTCATCAAGGAACATCCAAGTCACATCTATTTCATTTATTTTCTTGGAGTGTTCATCCAGTTTTTCATTGTGTGATCTGTGTATGTGTTCTACACAGATCACTTAATTCTGTTTGTTCTATTTTTAATGTATTGAGATAGATCGGGCTAGAGGATCTATTCTCTAATTGAGCTTGTTCTAGCAGAACTTGGTTCTTTCTTGGTCCAAAGGTTTGGAGCCGTAGTGCTCCGGTTTTGAGCCGTTGTGCTCAAGTGCTTGTGAGTCGTCGTACTCATAAGTGGTTTGTGGAGTAGGTCGTTGTACCTATCTCCTGGGTTTTCTTTGAGTCATTGTACTCAAAGGGTTTGGAGTCGTCGTGTTCCGGTTGTTTCTTGAGTAATCGTGCTCAAGGGTGTTTTGGAGTCGTCGTGCTCCAGTGTGTGCTGTACTCAAGGTTTTGAGTAGTGTGGCCTCACTATGTGAGGGGTGGACATAGTAGTCACTGGAAGTGATTTCCGAACCACCTAAAAATCCTCTGTGCAGTGGTTTGAATTGTGGTTTGACTTTGTATTGCGCTAGATGCATGTATAGGGATTTCGCTCACACTACTAATTGATTTGCTCACACACACTAATCACACATATTGCATCTGTTCAGTGGGGTTTCATTTGAATAGATATCTTAATTCGAAGTATTTTTAAATTGCTTTAGTTTCGCTGCAAATCTATTCAACCCCCGCCCTTCTAGCTTTGCCATTATCCACCTATCCGATCCAACATTTGGTATCAGAGCCGGTTCTCTTGTTCATTGGTTGTATTTTGGGAGATTTGTTTTTGTGTGCTTAATCGCTCTGATTCCTACAATTGGTATCAGAGCGGGTTAACCACTCTAACTGTTAGATCTAATTCCTAGTTGCATTGTTTCATGTTAATAGATCTAATAGTCTTTTGAGTTTCGGTATAATGGCAGATTACTTTAATCTACATGAATTTCCTGTTATAATTTCAGAGAAATCCCCAATCTCACTTTCATCAAGGTTTTCAGAGGAAGCACAAAGAAAAGGAGCAAAAGGAATTCACAAATGCTCAATGGCAAAGAAGAGCTTCAATGAATCCAGAAAATCAACAATTCAAAGACTTTGGCTCTAACAGCACATTCTAAGAGCTCAGAGCATTCTTCATCCTCTTCAAAACACAAGAAATCAAATGGGTCTACAAGGTCAGTTAAATCCACTCCAGACTCATCTATGTATTCTAACTCTGATTCTGATGTAGATGAATGAATGTCCCAGGTTAAATTGGTTGAGTTCTGTGAGAAGATACAAAATCTTAATGCAAAGCTGAACACTAAGAATAAGATTTGAAAAAGACTTTAAAACATGCCATAAAGAAAGTGAAAATTTGAAAAATACACTTGAAATTCTCCAAAACAATGATAAAGATCTTTCAGAAGAAAATGAGAATTTGAAAAATGAAGTTCAGAAACTGAATTCTGAAAAAGAAGTTTGAAAGATAAAATCAAAATTTGTGAAACAAGTTGTCCAAGTTGAAAGAAAATTATGATCATGTGGAATATGAAAATCTTGATTTGAAAGATGAAAATGAAAAATTAATTGATCTCAATGAAAACTTCAATTTGATAATGATCAATTAAACAAACAGATTTCTAACATGGCTCATGATCATCAAATAAATGAAAGGTGCAAACAACTTGTTGAAGAAAATAGTCATCTAAAAAGGAAGATTGAATGCTTGTTGCATGACAAACCATTGGACAATGATTGTATCAATTTAAGTAATAAAATTGCTGATGTGGAAAAACAAATTTCTCAATTTGAAAATGAAAAGAACAAGATGAAAAATGGTTTGGATGTCATGCTAAATAAACTTCAAATTTTAGAAAAAGAAGTTGTTGCATTAAAAGCAGAAAAAGAAGTTCAAGATGAATTGAAGAATACTAAATACATAAGTCTTGCTTCTGTGAGAGATAAGAAAATAAAAATAAAATAAAATAAACATTTGTTAAAGCTGCTACGAATAAGAACTCTACTAATTCTAATGAAAAATAGTGAAAGTTCTTGTTCAAAATAGACAGAGAACAAGAAAAATGCTACTGTCAAGAAGATTTCATACTTCCTCCATCAGTCCAAAAAGCTCCAAGGCAAGTTTCAAATTCACATCATGCCAAGAGCCACAAAAAATTACCTCCTTCTCCTCATGGTATGCCTCCTCACAAGAAAAGGAGATTCCAGCAAATGCATACATGCCAAGGTAAGTACCAGGTAAGAAATGCTCTCACTTGCTTTAACTGCAATAAACCTGGTCATCTTGCCAAACATTGTTAGATTAGAAATCAAAATTTCAATAAATATGCCAAATCAGTCCAATGCTTTCATTGTCATAAAATTGGTCATATTTCTAGGGACTGTTGGTACAGAAATGATTTTGTTGTGCATGCTCAGAAATTTCAGTCTAATGCATTGCTCATACACACAATAATAAATATCATGTTCATACTGGAAATGTTCAGAAATTCCATGTGTATAGGCATAGAAATGCTGCACAAAATCATTCTGTTTCTACTTATATTAAAAATCTAAAAATTAGAGAACTTCATGAAAATATAGATGCATTGAGCAAGGCAAAAAGAAAATCTGGAACTAATTCTGCTCATAGTTCTATCAATGAAAGAAATGCATCTATACCAAAAATAAAATCATTTTGGATTCAGAAATCATTATTGCACTCTAACATTGATTTCATTGTAGGACCCAAGCAAAGTGGGTCCCAAAACTAGCTTGATCAGCAAGCTGAGGAGTCTTGTAGCCATACATTGTAAATGGATTCAAGATATTGGCTGAGCAAGACAAGAAATGATTGGAGAACACAGGTAAAATCTTTGAAAAAGAAATGAAGACTGTTCAGGTAAAATTTCTTTATCATTTCAAATGTAATTGTCTGAATTGAAATGAATGTTTAATTTTTATTTGAACAATGAGAATGTGTTTTAATGCTGCTTCCAACAAGAATTTATGTCATAACAATTGAAATCATGTTTTTGTTTGTGCCCATAACTCCTTGTGCATATCTTCTTTTTTAACTTATTGGTATATCAAATGATGACATGTGGAAAAATAAGTTATGCTTGTTTGGAAACTATCATTATGCGTGAGTAAAATACTACGCCAAGTACTAAAGTCATGTTATGCTTAAAGCTAATTGTGTGCATAATCATGTGTGAATTACTTGCTAGCTTTTTCATTCTATGGACATATTAAGGGGGAGTAAATTTGAAAAAGTGCAAAAATGTTCTTGAAAATGCAATGAATTTCATGCCAAAACTAAAGAATAATTGACCTTTTTGCAGTGACTATGTGGTATATCAAATGGTGAAATGTGAAAGGACAAGTTAGGCTTGTCTGGAAACTATCATCATGCGTGAGAAAAATTCTCCGCCAAGTATCAATAGTCTTTTCCTGCATAAAAGGTCATCAAGAAAAATGAAATCTCAAAAACTTTATTTTAAATCTTTGAAATAATTTTGAGTTTTTGAAAAACTTTCTCCTTCAATAAATTGTCTGTTGATATATGCTTGATCATGTTCATACTCTTTCTGTGCAAATTGCTTGGAATGAACATATCTGAATTGCTTAAATGATCATTTCATCGTGCATATCTTATGGGGGAGTGAGTCAAAAGAATCTTTGAGTGAAATACTGGAGAAATATTCTTTCATATCTAATTATCAACAACTCCCATTCAGTTTGTTGACAACTGTTCTTGCAAAAAATTCCCCACTCTCACATTGCATTGGTATTCTTGGTATATCAAATGGTGATTGAAGAAAGACAAGTCAGGCTTGTCTGGACACTTTCACTATGCGTGAGTATATGTCTCCGCAAAGTATCAAGAGTCTTGTATGCAATTGTTGAGAGGGAGTCTTTATCTTTCAATAAATATTCTTGTTCATTCCATTTTCACTTCATTCCATTCCTATTTCTTCAATACCTCATATTCACCTGTGAGGGGGAGATATATGAAAGGGGGAGTCATTGTCACATTCCTTGACCTTACTTGTCTATCTTGAACCCCAAAATTATCAGAATGTTTGAGTCATTGTGCTATTTTCTTATGAGAAAGTTAAGACATTGAAACTAAACTCATTGTGCATTTAGTTTAATTTCAGAGATTCATTATCATTTCAAGGTTAAGCAATCTTAATACTGAATGTCTTTAAAATGACTTGCAAAACACTTGTAGGCAAGAGTGGCTTTACTATTTAACATGTGCATGTTTAAGCTTCATTTTTACCACATGTTAAGAATAATTTTTCTAAATTCGTAGTCATGACTTTTCTGGTCAAAACAAACATATTCTTGCAAAACATCAAAAGAAAATGATCAACAATCTGGAAAGATACAAACAGAGCAATGCAAATTCTTAAACCACTGAGTAACCGGGTTATTTCACCTAAAAAGTGATTTGTTTCGCGTCAAAAAGTGGAAATCAAAATTTTCAACTCTGTATAAGATAATGAAAGTTAAACCACTGAGTAATCAGGAGGTCTTGCATCTAATCAATGTGATCTCTTGCACTGAAAAGTAAGATTTAACTAATTTATTCTTGTATTCTTTCCCAGTTAAAAATGAAAGAAAATCAAATTGACAGGATGGAAACGCTTAAGACCTTAATAAAGTTCATGTATACTAAGTTTAGACCTCTTTTCTACATTATGTTAAAATTAAAGCTCCTAACATCCTTGTTAAATACTTCTGCTCACTCATATAGGTCACTTTACTTCACATTTGCATCATTATTTTAACTACATTCAGATCATTCTATCTTGCAATATTTTGTGTTGAGTGTGTCTTTATGATTAAACTTTATTGTACAAAACCAAAAACACAATAATTTCTCTCATTTGACAATATCACTTTACCTCACTTATTTTGATTATTTCTTACAATTCATTTCCTACATTTCATTTTTTGATCTCCTACAATCTTTGTTTCTCTCTCTTATCTATCTTTTGATGCTGTCAAAAAGGGGGAGAAAGTTTTTTTTTTTATGGGAGAAAATTCAAAAAGGGGAGATTTGAGTCAGGCTATTAGGAGATTGTGCATATATTTTGTCATCATCAAAAAGGGGGAGAATGTTGGCTTGAGTGTGTATTTGAAACCTTTTAATGATGACTTTAATCATGACTAATTGACATCACTCATAATTTGATTTTTATGATGACATTTTGTATACTTGTACATATTAAAATGATGACTAATTGAACATGTTATACATTTTATATATATCACAACAATGCTTAAACAACATATTTTAATGTTTATATCTCACATTTTAATGATAATAACTTGTATTAATGGTTTACACTTTATATTTTCAGGTTTACACAAATTTGTCACAGTGGTGTCGACACAGTCTACCTATGTGTCGACACTAGATGACTGTCCCAGAAGCATGTTCTGAAGCAGTAGCTAGTGGTGTCGACACAGTCTGCCTGTGTGTCGACACAGTCTGTGTGTGGGGTCGACACAGTGCACCTATGTGTCGACACTAGTTCACTATCCCAGAAGCCTGTTCTGAAGCAGTAGCTAGTGGTGTCGACACAGTTTGCCTGTGTGTCGACACAGTTCGACTAAAGCTCAAAAATGGAAATTTCTGGACACGTGGCTGCTTAGGAATCAAGGGATTTGACCTAGATTTTTGTGCCTACTCACCCGAAGGCACCTTATGAACATATGGGGCTATAAATACCCATGTTTCTTGTACTCTAAAGGCATCCCACGAAAAGAGAGACCAGACATCTCCAGAAAAGGGTGTGGCGGCTGCAGAAAGGGAAAAAAGGAGCCTGCGTCCAGAAAGGGAGCAGAGCTGTGCTGTTTGGAAGAAGAACATGAAGAAGAAGAGAAGAGAAGAGGAGAGAGGATAAAGTATCTGCTTCCAGAAAGGGATTAGAGCAGCGCCTTCAGATTGAGGAGCAAAAAAGCAGCAAGGAAGAAGAAGAACTGGCAATCTGGATGCCACTGAAGCAGAGCATCGTGGATTGAAGAAGATCTCCAACGAATTCCTTCAAGCATCTTCAATCCAGCTTCTGCAAGTCTTCTTCATCAAGGAACATCCAAGTCACATCTATTTCATTTATTTTCTTGGAGTGTTCATCCAGTTTTTCATTGTGTGATCTGTGTATGTGTTCTACACAGATCACTTAATTCTGTTTGTTCTATTTTTATCATTGTATTGAGATAGACCGGGCTAGAGGATCTATTCTCTAATTGAGCTTGTTCTAACAGAATTTAGATCTTTCGTGGTCCAAAGGTTTGGAGCTGTAGTGCTCCAGTTTTGAGCCATTGTGCTCAAGTGCTTGTGAGTCGTCGTACTCATAAGTGGTTTGTGGAGTAGGTCGTCGTACCTATCTCCTGGGTTTCTTTGAGTCATTGTACTCAAAGGGTTTAGAGTCGTTGTGCTCTGGTTGTTTCTTGAGTCGTCGTGCTCAAGGGTGTTTGGAGTCGTCGTGCTCCAGTGTGTGCTGTACTCAAGGTTTTGAGTAGTGTGGCCTCACTGTGTGAGGGGTGGACGTAGGAGTTACTGGAGGTGATTTCCGAACCACCTAAAAATCCTCTGTGCAGTGGTTTGAATTGTGGTTTGACTTTGTATTGCGCTAGATGCATGTATAGGGATTTCGCTCACACTACTAATTGATTTACTCACACACAGTTGTTGTGTAAGGATACCATCCTTCCATATAACCCACCACAGGGTACAGTCCCCCTGCTGGACAACTCAGCAACACCCACAGGCGGGTCTACACCCGGACCTAGGCATGACTTGGCCAACCCGGCCTCCGCCACACACTCATTCTCAGGTCGCCCCAGGGTGAGACGCTGGCACGTGCACCTGCCTCACAGCATGCCGCCCAACAATCTCCCCCCAGCGGCACCCCTGGGAATCGATCCCTCGACCTGCTCTGATACCAGGTATATAGGATCTCAGGCATTGCCGTTACGCCAAAACTCGAGTTGTTGTGTAAGGATACCATCCTTCTTTATAATCCACCCCAGGGTACAGT